>JACXGM010013183.1:6374-23375 GCA_016801145.1 Umbra pygmaea | reverse complement strand
TGAACTAACACAGTGTATTTACAGTAGGATGCAGATGAACTAACACAGTGTATTTACAGTAGGATGCAGCTGAACTAACACAGTGTATTTACAGTAGGATGCAGCTGAACTAACACAGTGTATTTACAGTAGGATGCAGCTGAACTAACACAGTGTATTTACAGTAGGATACAGCTGAACTAACAGAGTGTATTTACATTAGGTTACAGCTGAACTAACATAGTGTATTTACAGTAGGATGCAGCTGAATTAACACAGTGTATTTACAGTATATTTCAGAACTAATCATGTAATTCCCAAGGGGGTAGGCTTAGAGACGAAAGTTGAACCAACCATGGGCTTAGCGGCCAACGGTGGAACTGCACCCCCTGCACCCAAAAACACTTTTTCCCATAGACTTTCATAATGAAAGAACCTTCTGTATGTCAGCGGATAATAAAGTTGTTGAAAATACATCAACTTACCAGCCCGAACACTTAAAAGGTCCTTGTTTAAAACGTTAGGTTTAAAAAAAAGTAACATTCACTAGTAGCCAAATCCAGAGTTATTAAACTAGACATGATGAACGCGCAGTGTTGCTACGACAACACAAACAAACTGTTGCTAATGCGCATGTCCGTTGGGCCGAACAACGCGAAAGATCCGGGTATTTTGGAGCTCCATGTTTGCTTCATGCACTTTTGAGCAACTTTCATTGGAATGAATGGTGCTTTGTGACGAAGGCGCCATCCAGTTCTCTTAATACATCCATGGTAATTCCCTAACGTTTTTCAACTACCTTGTTTCAAATATTGTGATAGCCACAACTTTTATTGTTACTGTGTTTTCCTTTTGCCTGGACACCATACCAGAGGAGGAGCTTAATTTTATGTGTAGAAGCACATGGAAATAAATGTAGAAAAACAACAACAGCTTGTGGCTTCTGGGTTTGATTGGTTAAAAGTGGTTTTGTTGGTTCATTTGCTTAAAGGTCTATCCAAACTAAACAATTTTTTTCAATTACTTTGTAAAGTCCTCATGTCCCAAAATACTTAAAACCAAGCACTGCCAGACTGATATCCGGGTAGAGTTTGAATGTAAGCTAAAATCTTTAAAAAAAATTACTACGTTACTGTTGGTAGGCAAAGGAGGAAAAAAGCAACATACCGATTCACCAGCCAGCTCTTTGGGTGGTTGGCCGAGGTCTTGTAGCTGAGAATTCAGACAGAATACCTCAATAACAATCCATGCACAGCAAAGCATCAATATTCTGCCAGTAAGAAAAACTGGTGTAATACCTGCTGCATAAGTTCCAGAATGCTCTCAAATTTATTCTCCCCATCTCCTCCATCTCCCTCCTTCTCAAACTGGCTGCAGATCTCCCCCATGACCTTGTGTTGCTGTACATAGCGTTGAAACTGATCTGGGGGGAGTGACTGGCGATTGTTGTTGAGCCAATCAGGATACTGCATAAAAAGTGAATGACGGTCAGTTTAAAATTTGTGTGGGAAAACATTAGAATGAAATAAAAATAAATAAAAATATAAAAACTAATAGTAATTCCATATGTATCCTTTTGTTTAAGCAATCCAAGTATTTATAGAAATTGAAATACTTTGTGTAAGTGACCAACTTACAAATTCTGAAAAAACAATATACAGTGCCTTGCGAAAGTATTCGGCCCCCTTGAACTTTTCGACCTTTTGCCACATTTCAGGCTTCAAACATAAATATATGAAACTGTAATTTTTTGTGAAGAATCAACAAGTGGGACACAATCATGAAATGGAACAAAATTTATTGGATATTTCAAACTTTTTTAACAAATAAAAAACAGAAAAATTGGGAGTGCAAAATAATTCAGCCCCCTTAAATTAATACTTTGTAGCGCCACCTTTTGCTGCGATTACAACTGTAAGTCGTTTGGGGTGTCTCTATCAGTTATGCACATCGAGAGACTGAAATTTTTGCCCATTCCTCCTTGCAAAACAGCTCGAGCTCAGTGAGGTTGGATAGAGAGCGTTTGTGAACAGCAGTTTTCAGTTCTTTCCACAGATTCTTGATTGGATTCAGGTCTGGACTTTTGACTTGGCCATTCTAACACCTGGAAATGTTTATTTGTGAACCATTCCATTGTAGATTTTGCTTTATGTTTTGGATCATTGTCTTGTTGGAAGACAAATCTCCATCCCAGTCTCAGGTCTTTTGTAGACTCCATCAGGTTTTCTTCCAGAATGGTCCTGTATTTGGCTCCATCCATCTTCCCATCAATTTTAGCCATCTTCCCTGTCTCTGCTGAAGAAAAGCAGGCCCAAAGCATGATGCTGCCACCACCATGTTTGACAGTGGGGATGGTGAGTTCAGGGTGATGAGCTGTGTTGCTTTTACGCCAAACATAACGTTTTGCATTGTTGCCAAAAGGTTCGATTTTGGTTTCATCTGACCAGACCACCTTCTTCCAAATGTTTGGTGTGTCTCCCAGGTGGCTTGTGGCAAACTTTAAACGACACTTTTTAGGGATATTTTTCAGAAATGGCTTTCTTCTTGCCACTCTTCCATAAAGGCCAGATTTGTGCAGTATACGACTGATTGTTGTCCTATGGACAGACTCGCCCACCTCAGCTGTAGATCTCTGCAGCTCATCCAGAGTGATCATGGGCCTCTTGGCTGCATCTCTGATCAGTCTTCTCCTTGTATGAGCTGAAAGTTTAGAGGGACGGCCGGGTCTTGGTAGATTTGCAGTGGTCTGATACTTCTTCCATATCAATATTATCGCTTGCACAGTGCTCCTTTGGATGTTTAAAGCTTGGGAAATCTTTCTGTATCCAAATCCATCTTTAAACTTCTCCACAACAGTTTCTCGGACCTGCCTGGTGTGTTCCTTGTTCTTCATGATGCTCTCTGTGCTTTCAACGGACCTCTGAGACACAGAGCAGGTGCATTTATACGGAGACTTGATTACACACAGGTGGATTCTATTTATCATCATTAGCCATTTAGTCAACATTGGATCATTCAGAGATCCTCACTGAACTTCTGGAGAGAGTTTGCTGCACTCAAAGTAAAGCGGCTGAATAATTTTGCTCGCCCAATTTGTCCGTTTTTTTATTTGTTAAAAAATATCCAATAAATTTCATTTCACTTCATGATTGTGTCCCACTTGTTGTTGCTTCTTCACAAAAAATTACAGTTTTATATCTTTATGTTTGCAGCCTGAAATGTGGCAAAAGGTTGTAATGTCCAAGGGGGGCGAATACTTTCGCAAGGCACTATACACCAATCAGCCATAACATTATGACTAATAATGCGTAGGTCCCCCTATTGCCGCTAACAGCAGCCCCATATGCAACAAACTACGATGCACTGTGTTGACACTGCTCTATTAGAACCAGCATTCATTTTTTCAGCAATTTGAGCTACAGTAGCTCATCTGTTGAATTGTCATTTTGTCCTCAAAGTTGATGTGTTAAAAGCAAGAAAAATGGACAAATGTAAGTATTTGTGCAACTTTGACAATGGCCAAATTATGATGGCTAGACGACTGGGTCAGAGCATCTCCAAAACTGCAGCTCTTTTGGGGTGTTCCCGGTTTGCAGTGATCAGTAACTAACAAAAGTGGTCCAAGGAGGAAAAGGGGTGAACTGGTGACAGGGTCATTGGCAGACAAGTCTCATTGATGCATATGGGGAGCGAAGGCTGGCCTGTGTGGTCTGATCCAACAGACAAACTATTGTAGCTCAAATTGCTGACAAAGTTAATGCTGGTTCGGATAGAAAGTGCATTGCAGTATGTTGCATATGGGGCTGCTGTTTTGGTGACGAAAGAGGGACCTACACAATATTAGGCAGGTCATAATGTTGTGGCTGATCGTGTATATATCTGATAATGATTCCTTACACTATGCAGTGCTTTGTAACACATAAGGGCACAGCCTAAAATGCCTATATTCTATCAAAGATGGTCAGGCGCATGTCCATTGACAAACTTTTGAGGAAAAGCAACTTGTCCTCATTGTTATTCCTGTTGTAATAACAAAATATGCACTGCATAGGGTAGGAAATCATCGTCCCATTTAAACTGCATTTATCCAAACATAAAAACATCATGAAATGCATGTTCTCCAGCTTTTTGAAGCTGCTAAATAAAAGAGGACATAGTCTGTGAAATTGTACAGTGCATCTTTAACAAATCCCAAGGATGTGTGACATAACAGAGGTTGAAACATTTTTAGAACTACCTCTTATCTTGGATGCTGTTTCACAATGTTGTTTTGTACTGATTTGATAAACATTTGCTTTATTCAGTTTGCTCTATTGCTTAAGCGGGGCTCATAGATTAGCAAAGAAAACATGAATGAACCTTCTCTGTGATCTCTTTGAGGGAGGGGTACAGCACGTCCTTGGAGAGGAGATTCTGCATGATGGACTGCATGATGGGCAGGATGTTTCCATCTTCCCCGCTCCCCTCCACGCCCTCATCCAAACCTAGACCTTCCAGAGTTTTTGCCAGATCCTCTCCAGCCAATCCTGCACTCTGATTAATATCAAGGGGAAACATTCAGTATTTTCAATTCACTTTTCAAGGTTGACGATAACCAAGCTTTTCATAAATGACTAAAATTAACAACTACCTGTAAATTGTCTGCATTTTTTGCCAATCCACTGAGGGTATCTTTCAAACAGGAAGTGAATTCTTGTTGGGATGCTACATCAGTACCTGTAGAAAATATGATTGTCGAACGGTTCTTGTACAGCCCCTTTACTCTCCCCACACTAACATCAATAATGATTGACATAACATGACAATAATGACAGATATTCATAACATGACGTTGTGGGTGCTTACCCACTTTCCCAGCGGCCTCTGACAATTTGTGAAAGTGTTGCAGCAGCTCTGGCTCTTCCTGTGCCAGTTCAGTCATGGCCTTCTCCCACTCTTCCCTCGCGTGGCAGGCCATCTCCCCCTCAAAAAGAGCCTCGAAGAACTGACTGTCCTCCAGTAGAGGGGGCTATAGATACGCATTAACAGGTGAACTAAATATCTTCATACAGATACTATACTATACGTACCACCATACTGTACGTACCACTATACTGTACGTACCACTATACTGTACGTACCACTATACTGTACGTACCACCGTCAGAACACTGTCTACAATTTACTCTTATATTTAAGACAAATACAATTAATTTCCAATTCACGTTGTATGGTACATTATTTATAGGTCATTTACAGGAACCTTCTCAACCTGAGCTCACTTGTTAACACATGCTACACTAATAGTAGCCTGTACTCTGGTGGGTTTGCCACTCTGCTCACTCCTTAACACATGCTACACTAATAGTAGCCTGCACTCTGATGGGTTTGCCACTCTGCTCACTCCTTAACACATGCTACACTAATAGTAGCCTGCACTCTGGTGGGTTTGCCACTCTGCTCACTCCTTAACACATGCTACACTAATAGTAGCCTGCACTCTGGTGGGTTTGCCACTCTGCTCACTCCTAATGCCTACAATTATTTCGATTTACACTGATTTTAGTTTACTGTTGTCAATGACTGGAATGTGTTTCTAACAACCCTTAAGCTTGACAATCATCCCATCTTTCATCCATAAAAATGATCTGTGCTGTACTTGTCCCATTAACTCTCATTTAAATTGAGTCTATTTGCAGTATTTAACACCCATAATCAATTGCAGACCCAGTCCTTGCCCTACATCCCTAAACACATCATCAATAATCAACGTGAACAACACTGGCCTAATCACACTGCCCTGTGGGGTACCAATAACCACCTCATAAATCACTGACAATACCAACCCAACCCTCACTTGTATACCTATCAAACAAGAAATCCATAATCCAGTTATACATTCTAACACTAACACCCAGTGCACTCAACTTAATTAACACCCCCTCCCTCCGCATAGTGCCATCTCTATGTCAAAGTACACCACAGTTATAATCTCCTTCATTGCAAGCATCTTGGCTATCTCTGTGCTAACCACCACCAATGCATCCAAAGTAACTCTCCCCCTCCTGAACCCACTCTGCATCGCACTCATCAAGCCCCTACTCTCCAGGAAAAACATCAACCTTTTCACTAACATTTTTTCCATCAGTTTACAAGTTGGAAGTCAAAGCAATAGGCCTATAACTATCCACCTTCTCTGGATCTTTACCCGGTTTGGCAAATGGCAGCACTACCGCCCAATTCCACCTGTCAGGCAACACCCCATGTCCTCCACACCTTATTGTACAGCCCTACTATTGCGTCCAATACACTATCTCGTTGCACACTATCTTCTCCCGGAGCTGTCCGCCTACATCCCAACAATGCCCTTGTGATCTCAAACCTGGTGATTTCTGCATCCATCGCCTCACCTGAAGCCACCTTCTTCAACACATCTCCATTCTGTCATCATTTCACAGTGTCTCCTCCTGCTGTCCTCACATAGGTGATCACCACTGTGTACCTTCACAAACCCTACACATAGTACATCTGCCTTTTCTTTACATATCATAGCAATAAACTCCCCCTCCACCAACACTGGGATTTCAACATTCCCTTTCTTTCCCATCTTCCTAAATATTTTCCACACCCTACCAATGTCCGTCCCCCTCCCAATGGTAGAGCAGAACTCATGCCATGCTTCCCTTCTGGCTTGTCTTACTCTCTGACATGCTACTCCTCAGTGCCCTAAACGCCTTATCCCTATCACATATCCCTTTTGAACACTCATCATTCCAAAGACAAAGTAGACTTGGTCAATTTTAAGAAAATATTCACTCACTTTCTTCTCACTGCTCTTGTTTGATTGGGCAGCTGCAGCAGTATTAGGGACTGGGGCTGGCGGGGGTGCATTTGTCTTTTCAAAGTCATTGAGTGCACCTTTAGTAGGGAGAAGACAAAGACTGAAATACATTTGCACACGTAACAACATTGAGTATGAGCAGGTAAAAGCATGGCCAGATAGAGGTCAACGGTCAACTTTTAAAATACTTTAGTAGCTTATCAACGCTGGCCTTGGTATGAATTCACTGTTACTACACTGTATGACGGGGGAAATTATCAAATTACCTGAACTATTAATATGAAAATCTAACCGCAAGAAAAGATTAGAGCCTACCAAGATAATATTTACTAAATCTTTTACATCTCAGGGGCAGCTTACTTACCTAGTTAAAAAATTGTACTCTTGTATGAAATTCGTGGAAGTGAGTTCATGAAAGCAACAAGACGCAGTCATTAGCTGCATCACTATAAATTCAAGATTATAACTTTACTTTCGACACAGGGAAAATACAATAGATTTAATAGAGAATGCTTGGCTTTGCATTTAGGTTTACAGTAGATCTGACATGTACAGTAGGACAAACCAAAATGAGCTAGCTAACGAGACACGTTGGTCAAAGTTTGACACCACAACACTTCACTCGGGAAGAAATGTCAAATCTTACTGTCTAATAAATCATCCAGTTCGGTGTCTTGCTCGGTTTCTTGTCCGGCAGAAGGCTCCGCTGACGCCATCTTCTTCTTCTAAACAATTTTAATATAAACGCAGTAAAATGACGTCAGAATAAAATCGTCGCTGTTTAGTACGTCACTCAGTTTTCACAATAGAGTTTTATAAATCCCGCATCTTTCTTCTTGCTGTTATAGCAAAGATTGTTTAATAAAAAACAAGCTAACAATTTTTTTACAATAAGCATCAACCTCTGATTGCAACTTCGAGAATGTCATCTCTGCTGTTGTAAAATGGCACGAGAAGTTATAGAGCAGTGGTCCTCAAACCCTTCCATGGAGGGCATAGTGTATGCTGGTTTTTGGTCTTTCCCTTCAATTAGAGAATAATTAGGACCTAGACTGCCAGGTGAGGGGACATCCTAACCACTTAGTGAGCTACTCCATCAGGCTTGTACAAGATAAAAGCGAAAACCTGCATACACTAGGCCCTCCATGGAAGGGTTTGAGGACCACTGTTATAGAGCCAGGAGCATAGAGCCCAGTATTGCATTGCTGGTTCACTTCTAAAGCTAAGCAGGGTGCCGTCTTTCGGATGGGACGTTAAACGGGTGTCCTGACTCTCTGTGGTCATTAAAAATCCCATGGCACTTATTGTAAGAGTAGGGGTGTTAACCCTGGTGTCATGGCCAAATTCCCAACTAGGCATCTCTCTTCAATCATGGCCACCTAATAATCCCCCTCATTCCTAATTGGCATATATAACAACTCATCTCTCCACCTGATAGCTGATGTGTGGTGAGTGTTCTGGTGCAAAATGGCTGCTGTGCATCACCCAAGTGGGTGCTACACATTGGTGGTGGATGAGGTGGGCTTTCCCCCTCACTGTATGAAGTGCTTTGGGCTCCTAGGAAGAAAAGCGGTATATAAGTCAAATGCATTATTAATGTGTGGACCAAGAGCTGTTCTTATAAGTGACGCTTCACAGAGTACCTGGACACCCTTCACTGTGGTATATTGGCAATATTTAAGGGAGACACATGGTCCCATTCACAAATGTTCCCTGAATACAACTGTAACCCACCCAAGATTTGGTGATATTTTTTTAACTTAGTAGCAGGGATGAGGTGATTTTTTGATCGAGATTTGTCATTATATTAGGACTTTTATTATACCCATCCAAGCTAAATTTAATTAAAGTTTCACCAAAGTATTTCACTAAAATATTCAAGGGTTAAATCAGCAGGATAACATTAAATATAAGTTTCATATTTCATTTCATAATCAAACAAATATCCCAGTTTAATTTACTTTGAAATTAAAAGGAAAAGGAAGTTTGGGGTCCCCTGCTAGAGCTGCTGCCCCCGCAAACTGACCCAGGATAAGCGGACGAAGATGGATGGATAATTTTCTCAACATTTTACAGCAGTACATTTTGTGGCAATGTCCTCTAGGTGGCAGCTGCAATGCGTGTACAATTTCCTAGGACAATGTGACACTGTCCCAGAATGGGATGGCGTGGCAGTGGACTGAGATATGGATTCTATGTTTATATTTGCATCTATCCCTTTTTGAGTTCTATATTATCCAGTCAAAGGTACTGTGGTTTTGTGTTGGATTATGTATTAGCCCTATTTGTATGTGTGTGTATATGGTCTGTTAGCACCACCCTCTGGACGCTAATTGCCTATTTTTCGGTGTAAGGCTTGGTAGGAGGCTGACGGATCATGTGTCAGTAAATACTGCTGAGATGATGGCAGTGATTTTGGGTCTGGGATGGGTGGAGGAGGTTAGGCCGCTTAGAGTGGTGATGGTGTGTACAGACTCAGCTGCTGTGTTGAGTAGTGTGAAGTCAGGTAGGTCAGATAGGGTGGAATTGTTGGTGGAGCTGATGGGGCTGTTGTTGGGTCTGGAGAGGGTGGGGGTGGGGGTTTGGTTCTGTTGGGTGCCAGCGCATGTCGGGGTTGAGGGTAATGAAGAGGGGTATATGGTGGCGATTAGGACCAGGTTACACACACACAAAGGAAATGGCACACATACAAAACATGCCAAATACTTATAGACATACACATTCAGTTTAAACACATTAATCACTACAAAATTACTTAGCCAATATGAACTGATCCATGGGCACTAAGGCAAAATAACAGATTTACCATGCTCAGCGTTGAACTAATTAGTAAAGTTAACCAACCCTGATCTTGTTTTATAATCCAAAACTCTAACCTTCAACAAGGATGACAAGGTGGAAGCCTGTGGAGAAGGGCCTTATGAACAAAATTAAAGTGGTGCAGTTGTTTATAGGTTTTTAAAGACATCCAGCCAAATCTCTGGTAAATAGAGTGTTGAGTGTTAAAATTATCAGAAGAATGTACACTGTGTTCCAAATTATTATGCAAATTGGAATTAAGTGTCATTAACATTAAATATTTCATTTTTCAATCAAATTCATGGAGGGTGTTTTGTCTCTGGGATCTTTGGATCACTCAAATCAATCTCAGACATCTGTGATAATCAGTTTAACAGGTGAGCCCAATTAAAGGAAAACTACTTAAGAAGGATTTTCCACATTATTAAGCAGGCCACAGGTTTCAAGCAATATGGGACAGAAAAAGGATCTCTTTGCTGCAGAAAAGCGTAAAATAGTGCAATGCTTTGGACAAGGTATGAAAACATTAGATATTTCACGAACTTAAGCATGATCATTGTAATGTGAAGATATTTGTGGCTGATTCAGAGCACAAACGGGTTCATGCAGATAAAGGCATAATGAGAAAGGTTACTGCCAGACAAATTCATTGGATTAAGAGAGCAGCTACTAAGCAGCAAACAGGTATTTGAAGATGCTGGTGCCTCTGGAGTCAAGGTGTGGATCCTCCAGAAGCTTGCCGTTGTGCATAAACCTAATATTCGGCCTTTTGGAGCATCCTCAAGCAAAAGATCTATGAGGGTGGGAGGCAGTTCACATCAAAACAGCAGCTCTGGGAGGCTATTCTGACAACCTACAAAGAAATTCAAGCAGAAACTCTCCATGAACTCACAAGTTCAATGGATGCAAGAATTGTGAAGGTGATATCAAACAAGGGGTCCTATGTTAACATGTACCTTGCCCTGTTAAGATGTGTTTGATTGAAATAGATTTTGATTTCAGTAAATATGACCTCCTAATGCTGCAAATTCAACAAATTACCATTTTAAGTTCTTTACTACCTATAAATGGTTTTGAAACTCTGTTGTGCATAATAATTTGGAACACTGCATTTTGAGTCTTTTATTTTTGAAAAAAACACTGTTTTCATTGGGTGGTTTGTTCAATGAAATTTGACTTATACCATAACGGTTAATGACTTGAAAATTACACTGACTGTCATTTGCATAGTGTACAATAATTGTAAAATTAGTGTAAAATATAATTTCATAATAATTTGGAACGCGGTGTAATGTGTACGTTTGAAGTCTACATATTAGATTGAAGTCATTAAAACTATAGTTTTGGCAAGTCGGTTAGGACATCTATGTTGTGGATGACAATTCATTTTTCCAGTTGTTTACAAACAGATTATTCTACTTATAATTCACTATTGTCAGGATTCCGCCATCCGGAGCTGTCTTCCCTCTCCTAGTGTTCCTTCCCTACCTTCTGGCTCCCTTTTGTGTGTGTCTGTTCTGTGTTTTGTCTGTTCCGGTCACCAGTTCCCATCTCACATGAAGGCACCAGTCCCTGATCACCAGCTCTCAGCCCCAATCTTCACCTACACCTGCTCATCTGCCACACCTGGTTGATTGTCTCCCTCCCTTTGTTAGGGGGGAGAAGACAGTCAGCCAGTGATGTATTAATGTACAGACACGTAAATATTATCGTTTCTTTTTCTACACTATTTAAGCCTATTTTGCCAGTTCCCAGTAGTTCCTAGTGTTTTTCTGTTCTAGTATTTTTCCTCATTGTGCTATTTATTTTCACTCCTAGACCCTGTGTAACAAAACCTGCCTGAACTACTACTTGCTCTGTGTACCGAACCCTGCCTGGACAACTACCCTCTCTGTGTACCGAACCCTGCCTGGACAACTACCCTCTCTGTGTACCGAAACCCTGCCTGGACAACTACCCTCTCTGTGTACCGAACCCTGCCTGGACAACTAACCGCCTCTGTGTACCAAACCCTGCCTGACCCCTGACCATTCATAGCCCTCCGGATTGGCGCCTTACACCCTACACCTTCATACCCGCTATACTTCAATAAATATTTCTATCGCTTTACAACTCTGCATTTGGATTTCTTACCTTCACCTGTGCCCAGTCTTGACAACTATATCACAATTCCAGTTGGTCAGAAGTGTACAGGTACATACACTAAACTAATGGTGCCATTAAACAACTTGGTAAATTCCAGAAAATGATGTCATGATAGGCTAATTGACATAATCTGAGTCCATTGGAGGTGTACCTGTGGATGTATTTCAAGGCCTACCTTTAATCTCAGTTACTTTGCTTGACATCATGGAAAAATCTAAAGAAATCAGCCAAAAATAACTGTAGACCTCCACAAGTTTGGTTCATCCTTTTGGAGGAAGGCCTGGTGTCAAGAAGGGCAGCAAAGAAGCCACTTCTCTCCAGGAAAAACATCAGAGACAGACTAATATTCTGCAAAAGGTACAGAGATTGGACTGCTGAGGACTGGGGTAAAGTCATTTTCTCTGATGAATCCTCTTTAAGATTGTTTCACATCTGGAAAACACCTTGTCCGGAGAAGACAAGGTGAGAGCCACCATCAGTCCTGTGTCATGCCATAAGTAAAGCATCCAGTGAACATTCATGTGTGGAATTGCTTCTCAACCAAAGGAGAGGGCTCACTCACAATTTTTCCTAAGAACACAGCCATACATAAAGAATGGTACCAAAACATCCTCAGAGAGAAACTTCTCCCAACCATTCAAGAACAGTTTGGTGATTGTCATGATGCGGGTTCGGTTATAGATGTTTAGGAGGCAGAATGCAGGAGTCTTGCCATGATGTTGTTTATTGGACAGGGCAGAGTAACATAGAGGAGCTGGCGAATACAACGTCACATGCTGAGAATGTCCATAATCACCTACTACACAATTATCGTGGTGCAGGTATCAATCATAGTACATTACAGAATGCAACTTAACCAATATACACGTTACGACACTAATATGTGGTGAAGACACTAGATACAATAGGATGGATATTCTACTACTTCTATTCTTCTTCAACCACTCCTCTGTTCTCTCTCTTTCCCACACAGGCGAAATAGAACATCCACACGGTGACAGGTAACAATCACGCACAACATGAAACGAGGGGGCGGTGTCACAACAGTGGTTATCAATTTGTTAAATCAAACCAGGTTTTCCCCATCTAGCGATAAATGCATTCACATTAAAGGGGCAGTGTGTGACCAATGATATGACAAATCAAAGTCTACCAGAGACACAAAATTCAATCAAGAGGAGTGAAATATGAAAAATATGAAGAATATAATCCAGGCGTAAAGCACAGAACTGGCAAAACTGTCAAATCAAATCACAGCTGCACAGACGTCCAATGAGTTTGCACGGCGAGCCCAACATCTAGACACAGAAGAGCGAGTGGGAAAATATCTACTGTAACACATCAGAGAGAGAAACAGAGTATCAAGCAGTGACCTGTTTTTAGCTTGACAGAGCTCAAGTTTTAAACCCTAGTGGTCTAATATCATGGAATGTATCTTTATGTCAGATATGTCCGTTTTAAGGATTTGATTATCTACTATTTGCTTATCCTGTGCGTGATATTGAACACAGTAGTCGGGGAGCTCAGCAAGATCTGGGTTTTTATGTTTTTTGTTCGTGATATATCCAAATTAGTTTTGTGGGAACAACATCAGCCACATATTTGATGCCACAGATGAAGTCTGAGAATGCTCATGAGTTTTACTGGGCTGATGGGGTCCTGGGGGAAAGTGTCTCTAAAAATGTTACAGTCTGTGCTCTCAAAAAGAGTTTCCTTTATCTTCCACAATTTCAATAGTGCATTGGTGATATTTTGACTGTCTTTGTTTCAGATTTGCTTGATTAAAAACTGCAATGATAAAGCTGCATCTAGATGACAACTGTAAGCAGTGCTGATACTGGAGCTCCTCCTACTGAACAGGATCCCTCCCTATGAGGGGTCTGGGAAATTATTATTAGGCAAGACATAGACACGATCTGAGTTTCTGTATTCAGCCAAGTGGCAGAATTTTCTGTTTAGTAAGTTTCTGTCTGTTAGTAGTCTTTGCAGACAGTAGATCTAATTCCAGGACTTTTGTCTGGGTGTTTGGGCTTGCTATTCCGCCACCTTTTATTTATGTGTTGCATTGTGAAACGTTGACAAAATAAAAGAGAGACGCAATTCCTGCTTTTGACTCCCTTCTATTTGATCGTGACAGACAACCTATGTGCCACACACGCAGTGATAAAGTCAGCACAACTTAGGCGGATGTCCACTGTCAGATTTTAGTGCACGTTACTTTGTACCGGATATATGCATCCGCATAGTGTGGACTTGACGCACATTTGCTTCAGCAAGGCAAGACCGTGGCTATCGTTCTGTGCTACTCGTTCCATTGGGAACTTCAACTTCCGGTTGTACAATGGCACAGTGTCGCAACGCACAAGTTAAATAATTTGAAAGTATGCGAAACACAGAGCGGACTGCATCGCAAGCCAGCAAGGCAAACGGATCTTTGCGGATTGCTCCATTGACAATTAATGACTTCCGGCGCAACGCAACGCATTCAACGTGACCAGTGGACATCCTCCCTTACCATTTTAGTATCAGACACACTAGATTGGGCTGCCTGCACCGTTCTGAACCTATGTACACTAGAAATTTGTGATGCAGACTCTGGGCCCTATTTTAACAATCTAAGCGAATGGCGTGAAGCGCATGGCGCAAGTGCGCTTTGGGCATGTCCAAATCCACTTCTGCTATTTTGACAGCGGATAAAAGGTCCCATGCGCATGGTCTAAAATGGTTGTACTAAGTGTCTTTGTTAATTCATAGGCGTGTTTTGGGCGTAACATGCAATAAACCAATCAGAGGTTCATCTCTCATTCCCTTTAAGAGCCAGGCATGTTTGTACCTTTCGCGCATTGCTATTCTAATGGCAGATTTGCACCGTAATATTTTATTTGTAATCTTTTGCATTTTCGTGTGCTGCTGCGCTTCCCTGTGTGTGTTCAACAAGCATAGTGTGCACGCGCTGTGCCTTTACCATAGGTGAATTTGACTAATTTGCTGTTAAAATAACTATGACATGCTGCCCCATTGACTTTAGACCAGGTTTTTGTTGGACAATGGCTCAATCACTTTCCGATGCCTCAAGATAGCAATACACCAGTAACTGTCCTAAACACACCTCCCCGTTACCTGGGATGTCCACTGAACACGTTGAATGCGTTGCATTGCGCCGGAAGTCATTCATTGTCAATGGAGTGATCCGCAAGGATGCGCTTACCTTGCGGGCTTGCGATGCAGTGCGCTCTGTGTGTCACATACGTTCAAATTATTCAACTTGTTCATTGCGACACAGTGCCGTTGTACAACCCGAAGTTGAAGTTACTACTGGAATGAGTAGCACAACACGAGAGTAACGGTCTTGCCTTGCTGAAGCAATTGTGCTTCAAGTCCGCACTATGCGGATGCCTATTTCCGGTAAAAAGTAACTTGCACTAAAATCTGATGTGTTCAGTGGACATCCGGCCTTAAGCTGGATTCACACCAGGTCCGGCAAACTGGTTGCATTGCGGCGGAAGTCATTTCAATAGGAAGCAATGCGCACCGCTGCGGCAAATCTACCGGAACCGGCAAAATGTGGATGCGGTGCAGCGGGTGTGTCGCAAGAAATAATCCAGCTTTTGCGGTGCTTTGCCATACGGTGCCAGAATGGGAAGTTGATTTACCTACGAGAAAGAGCTAATATGTCGCTTTCATCTATTGGTGTGTGAGATTGCAAGACAAGCTTTGACAGCTCAGTAGATACGTTTCATATTGTCAATTAATACTAAACTGAAAACAGCTCCTGCCAGTTGCCTTGCCGGAGGTGGACAGTTGTATGCAATGTTGCCTACCATCTCGTAGATGCGGGAGATTGATTACGATGTTGATTGCAGTGTACTAGTGTGTCTGCATTACGATGCCATATGGGGATTTTTTGCAGTGTCTCTTGTGAATCCAGCTTAGACTAGCACTGCCATGGGCGCAAATATGGGCGCAGGTGCATTTGCTATTTAAACAACACGGGCGCCTGACGGGAAAATGACAACTGCGTCGGTCTTAAACTAGCAAAGACACCTGCGTTCAGACTTTGCACTGCATTGCGCCGGGGGCAAGATAGGGCCCTCTGTGTCATGTAAGGTGTTGCATCTTGTGTTTGAAATCATGTTGCTAAGCGCACTGCTGCTGTTGACTGTGAAACAGTTTCAGGATGTATATTTGCTTGCAAAGACAAAGGAAGTAGTTGAAGGCATGCAATGTTTTGAGGAAATAAGAGTATTATAGTTCAAAATCTACAGACTTTACGTGTCAGAATGTTGATCAAAAGTTGAAGACATTTTTATAGGCCTTATGGCAACAACAATCAGGAGGCAGTATAGCTAGGTGAAAACAAATTTAGCTAGCAACTAATAATTACTCATCAAGCAGACATACCTATGGTGGATCTTTGAATCATATGAAGTAACTACCTATGACTGGCTGTTTGTGATGTTTTCCAAATAAGTAAAAGCCTTAATGTTCAACATCAAATTATGTTAAGATTGTTATATAAATGTAAATATTTTTTTGTCTGGACTGGAGTAAATGGAATGGTTTTTCACACTGGGTTTAATGTGTTTAACTCCATTCCATTTACTCAAGTCCTGAAATGTATATGAGCTCATTCTCCTCAATTAAGATTCGCCAGCATCCACTGCTTCACACTACTGGGTTATGTGACTGAAGTCATGGGTAAACCTTTCAACACTTCTGTTTAAACCTATACCTGCATAAAAAGTGCATAAATGGGGTACGCATTTGTATAGAAGGGGACCACAAGCATGTCTGAATACCTTTTCATAAAAATATCACAGTTGTTATCTAAAAGGGATATTCCACTTAATGAATGTGTGTTTATTAGTCCTTTTTCTGGTCAGTGAATTCTGGTGAACTTTAATTGAGGAGGATGGGCTGAAATAAATGTCTGGTATTCAGTAATTGGTATTGAGTTAAACACATTAAGCCCAGTGTGGAATACCATTCCATTTCCTCAATTTCAACCAATAATATGAGCCCATCCTCCTCAATTATGTTTCACTGGCCTCCACTGGATATCCAGGGTACAAGCGGCCGAAATGGGTTTCCTCAGGAGGGTGGCGGGCGTCTCCCTTAGAGATAGGGTGAGAAGCTCAGTCATCCGTGAGGATCTCAGAGTAGAGCCGCTGCTCCTTTGCGTCGAAAGGAGCCAGTTGAGGTGGTTTGGGCATCTGGTAAGGATGCCCCCTGGGCGCCTCCCTAGGGAGGTGTTCCAG
>JACXGM010013182.1:0-23276 GCA_016801145.1 Umbra pygmaea | reverse complement strand
AGCTGGATGTGGGAGCATGGCAGGGCAGCTGGATGTGGGAGCATGGCAGGGCAGCTGGATGTGGGGGCGTGGCAGGGCAGCTGGATGTGGGGGCGTGGCAGGGCAGCTGGATGTGGGAGCGTGGCAGAGCAGCCGGATGTGGGAACATGGCAGAGCACCTGGATGTGGGAACATGGCAGGGCCACCGGATGTGGGAGCATGGCAGGGCAGCCGGATGTGGGAACATGGCAGAGCAGCCAGATGTGGGAGCACGGCAGAGAAGCTGGATGTGGGAGCGTGGTAGGGCAGCTTGATGTGGGAGCGTGGCAGGGCAGCTGGATGTGGGAGCATGGCAAAGCAGCCGGATGTGGGAACATGGCAGAGCAGCCGGATGTGGGAGCACGGCAGAGCAGCTGGATGTGGGGGCACGGCAGAGTAGCTGGATGTGGGAACATGGCATGGCAGATGGATGTGGGAGCATGGCAGGGCAGCTGGAAGTGGGAGCATGGCAGGGCAGCTGGATGTGTTAGCATGGCATGGGAGCTGCTGTGTTGTCCTGTTGTCCTCCTAAATTCAGCTGCCATGGGGAGGCAGGACTTGCAGCATTGCGTAGGCATGCAGGCATCCTGTGCTGCACATCCTGGGCTGCAGAACAGTTTATAACTGTCAAAGGGTCTGTCTGGATAGAGGAAGAAGTAGAACCTTTCCAGATCCTTCCAAAGCAGCTGGTAAAATACAGGATGTAAATAATGTAATAAACCTTGTTTAATCTTTATGAGCATAAATAGAATTTAGGAAATGCAGAACATATAAATTCTGACTTGATCACCTTCCAAAACTGCAATGCAACGGAAATCGATTCTTACGATCACTGAGGATGTAGAAATAATGTCTGATTTTGGATATATGGGTTCCTTCCTCGTGCCGTGTTCTGTCCAGCCTGATCAGAGGTCAGGACAGCATTGTGTTGAGATAAACACATTCCACAGTGCTGAGCTGGGCACACAGGCCTGCAGAGCTCCGGTGCTGCCCTTGTTATTTTTGGACCTGCGTTTAACCCAGCATCCAAATAATATATCAATTACATCGTTCGATGTTGTGAGAATGAGACGTTCGTAGATAAAAATAAAAATGAAGTTGGTAAAGTCTGAATTGGATGTAGTGAAGGGCTAATCTGATTCCAGATTTGTTGTTTGTATGCCATTACTGTTAAAATCGCAAGCATAACATGTCAGGTGCACATCTTTAGATCTCTGTGTTAAAGGGTAGCCACATCTGAGGACCTTGTCAATGTAATTTGTGTGCACTTAACTCGAGTATTTGTCAACTCCTTAAACGGGTTTGATAAATGTTCACTCAATGCTTCCTGACCTAATCTTATGCTACTTTGATAAATAGTCTGGTCATCTAGTTAAGACAGTTTCATGAGTCACCAAACGTTTCTAGTATTGCTTCTCAAATGTCTGCAGACATTTCTGGATGGGCTATATTACTTATACATAACCTACCAACAGTATGCCATTAAAACAAAAAAAACAAGGTGGCACATCAAGGAATTGAATCACCTGAAGCCAGATTACGAAACACACAATTCAAAACACTGTAAAATAATTTTAAACTCAAACTTTTGGATACGATTTCTGGATTGAAGTTCAAACGCAGGTGAAGTTCTATTGATTTTCCTATACTGCAATAATCAGTGCACTTTTAAATGCACCTAACATTAAACAAAGCTGTGGTCAAGTGTCTGGCTTTTGCCCGCACCATGATAAGCAATATTGACAGTATAGGTCTTTGGATTTCATTGGAAGATACTACATTAAAACAGCCTTCTTTTAAAAGGGGGGGAAATGGCATAGCAGACGTATTAATTTTATGATAGAACGTGCGGTCATAACGTTAAACAAAATTGCGTTATAATCCATACATCAGTGTTTCAAAAACTAACAACATTAAACTGAGACTTCGAATGCGTAGAGCTGTACATCATCATGCGACAGGGATAGCGGCGCAACCTTCCTAATAAAAACACTCACCCAGTAATAGCTTGCGGAGAAGGCCTGCCATAACTGCAGAGAATCAAACCCAGGAATGTCTATATTGAGATGTTCGCTCGTTGTTTTCCAGCGGTAGCAGCGGCAGCGAGAACGCAAGTCATCGCATATTATCTTCGAGGATGGAGGAGCGCTAGACGCATTCAGCGCCTGAACTTGACAACCCGTATACGATTAGCTGCATCTCTGAGCAGACTGCCTGGCTTTGATGCTGACAAATGCTACTTCTATCCCAGTTCCCCTACTGCTAGTTGCATTCTCTATGCACTCACTGGTTAGACAGAAGATTAACAGAGAGCGGGCAACTCTGCCTTATTAACCAGTCTAAAAATTGCGCTCTGCTTATAGACAAAGTAATGCCGCACATATAAACGCCATAATTTTAATGTTACGCAAAGATACTCATTTTCGATTCGCTGGTAAGAGTTGCAGCTACAAAGAACCACGACTGGCCTACAGACGATGTGTGCATATGGCAAAAGGGATGCTTTCACCATGCTGAACATGCGTTTTGTTATGGAGTATACCTCAGTTTAACATTTATAATGCCAACACTGATTGTTTCAAGTACACATTCAATGTGAGGCAAAGCTCCTACAAATTTAATTTATTATCATTCCAAAATGTAGAATGGACTAGCAGAAATAGTATAGCATGAGTCACAGCCATCGTTACAGATCAAAAATACTGAAACATTGTATACTGTATTTTGTCACAATGTGTAACTGCATATTCCAAGATGCAAAAGTAGAACAATTGAATGTAGGTCTTTTAAACAAATGTTGAGTTTGTAACATAGACAAATTGGGATAAACAGCACATAATAATATCCTTATTTTCTACAACAGGGTAAACAACATTTACAATTATGTACATATCCAGACAGTGGGTGTGTCCAAAAGGGCTTCTTAGGGGCTCTGTTCAAAAGTACCACAAGACATGGGGTGAGTTTGGGAAGCAGAGGCTAGCCTGTTTCCCAGGAAACAGCAGATAACACCCTCAGAACTGTTGCAGGATGAGTTTCTTCTTCATGTCGTGAGAGAACTTGTTGGATCGGAAAACCTCGCTGTCGTAGAAGGCCGACAGGTTGTGGATGCTGATTTGCCTGGCCTAGAAGGATGAGATATAGAGAGGGGACATACTCAGTCAGACCTGATAACAAGAAGCTGCACCCACACGCGATGTGATCGCCAGGGATGTGAGTTGGATTCAGTTTGGGCAGTACATATTTCCTTTTTATCAGAGACTGTCCGCTAAATGTACCAGACCAAAATATAAACTTGCAGTTGACCAACTGAATCAGGTGTGCGTGTGGTGGAGCCTATCAATAGGGTGAAATGTTAGCAGTTTCTTAAACTGGATGGAAGCATCTAACAGTTGTCAACATGGCGATTGGTCGGGTACCTTGTCAACCAGGTCTTTCTCAGGGATCTCGATGGTGTCCTGCTGAGCCCCGTATCGGTTCCTCTGATAGGCTACCTGCTCTGCCACCAGCTGCTTCAAGATGAAAAGCAGCAGTTCATTGTTGTCCCGTTTGAACGCCAGGTAACGGGAAAATGTCTGAAGCACAGAATATTGGTTTCAGTACAAACAGAAGTATTTTATCTGGTCTGCATGCCAGGTAACATGTTACAGTCTACACAATTTCGAGTCTCTCTTGGATCAGGCACACCATGTGAGTTAACTTCACAACCAGCTAGACACAAAACACAAGTCTTTCAGCCCTCCAGATTTGTACTTGAACATACCAGACTTGTACTTGAACATACCAGACTTGTACTTGAACAAACCTGGTCTAATAAAAGAGGAAAGACAGATGAGATTGAAATAACAGGGACGTTAGTGGAGGATAGTACCTGACAAACATGCTGCACCAATGCCACTAACTAAACCCTTGGATGTAGTTAATCACACAGCTTTGCATTTCATCTCCGCCTTTAATGACCATGCCCCACGCTCAAATTATTTACAAACTAGCCTTAAGCTTGACTTCTTTATACCTTGACACATTTTAAACATATGATAAATTAAATTTACTGTTAAATGTGACTGTTTATATTTTGACATGTTTTTTGAAAACATACTTATTTGTAAAAATTTATGGTGTGAAACAGGACGACTGTCTGTTTAAATAAAAGGTTAATAAAGAAGTTCATTATTTCAACATGAATAGCATCAACTATGTAATGAGTGAGCTAATCTCTGGACAGAAACGCATTTACCTCTAATGTTGGCAGACCACCAGAGGGCGCCATCTGACTTCAACATGATGAGTCATGCACGTCCCCAGATTTTCAACCCTGTTTAAACAGTGACCTTCCCACTAGAGCAGTGGTCACCAATCCTGGTCCTGGAGAGCTAACATCTTGTAAATTCACTTTAACTGCAATTAATGTAGATTAATGCAGCTCATCATCCAGCTAATTAGTAGAATCAGGTGTGCTAAATTGGGGCTAAAGTGAAAATAGTCTGGGTGGAGATCTCCAGGACCAGGATTGGTGACCGCTGGTCTAGAGGTATTCTCAGACCCACCAGACCTGAAAAGCCGATGTCCAACCCAGGGTCCGAATTGGTCTGCGTCCAATATTTATGCTTTTCTTTTGGCTCTGTGTCAGATCTGTCATATTTGTGACGGGTCACGGACATGTACAATTGTATTTACCGACAGGACCGGTCCTTTGTAAATTAAATGTTTCAGGTAATGAAAATGTGTCAGTCTTGAATGCTACCCAGACCTCAGGCTGTGCCACAGCCAATCATAGCTACAATAAGTCTATATTGCAAATAAGACATACGCACAGGGTGCCATTTTGTTCAGTGTATACCCAAAATAATGCAAATAGATAAAACATTCAGGAATTAATACAAGAATGTAGATAACACACAAACCTTTTTAAATCTGGGGATGTACCAGTCCCAATCAAACAACAATTAACAGGTAGGCTGTCACTCCCTATCACACACACACACACACACACACACACACACACTACTAGCCAGAGACAGATGATCTCAAATCTAACGAGGGCCTGTAAACATCCCCATTCAAACAGTCTGTCTTTCAAAATAACACTCCCACTTGGTAGCCACCGATTAATGATATGGGAAGGGGGAAAACTAGTCTAATCTAAATAATATACATTGCTTTTAATGAACCAGACTTTGGTAGTATAGAGTTTAAATTGCTCCATATTTTGGATGGAAATTGACATAATACACCAGTGAACATAATAGCGAGAGCAGTGGTAAGTGACTGAGGGGGTGTTTAGCTAGCCAGTTATAATTAGACAGCATATCAAAGTGATAAGGCAAGTCACAGAATGAATATATTAACTTGTTTTGTACTTCGTTAGTGTGGTTATTTTTAAAAACGCCACTTATTAAATAGTCTTGCTGTTTTAAAAGTAGCTGCACCATTTCCAGCCTCTTTCGGTACCGAAGGAGTTTCTGATTCGAATGTGCATGGGTCTGTTTGTTTACTTTTTTTAGGGTACTTTTCAGAAACTGCTCAATTTCTTATTGGGTCCATTTGGAATGGATCTCTATTAATGAAAAATGGTTTTGTGCATATCCGGTTTGGGTAAGAAAATAATTTTGTGCATTTCAGAAAAGGTCCAACATTTTTGACACTTGAAGACCTCTAGCTCGTACCCGGCGTGATTGACATAGTCATCAATCAAACACGATATGGTGAATGAGGAAAGCCCCACCCTTTAGCTAATCAATGATCTCATCCCCTCACGTCCTTCCTGCAAACAATAATTCATTCAACTTGCCTTGTTAAAGGCGAAACGTGTAGAATATTTTATGTAGCCCACCTGTAAAAATGGTATTGCTTGCTCTTTAAAAATGATAATAGCTAGTACGAGTGGACAGTGAGTCCCTAGACACAAAAGCACAGCCTATTATGCAGAATTCATGTTGACGACGGACGGACGTGAGCCCTTACAATCAACATGGAAGCATTAATTAACTGTCACCTTTTCTCTGTACTGCCCTGTTTAAATAGCTAAATAACTGCAAATAATATCAATAAATTCACTTTAAAGCTTCAGCTGGTCACTGAAAGTAGTGCTTAAATAAACTCTAAAGTTCAAATCAAGTAAAAAGAAGAAAATTGACTCTCGGTGCACGCACCTTTCTCATGCTCCTCATAACGCTGAACTTCTGCGTGTCGATGAAGCTCTCCAGCATGACCCTGATGGCCATATTGACGTCGTCCTCCACCACATAATCTCGGAGGTGCATCCGGGCATGTGCCTCTGCCATGCGGATCATAGACTCGATGTGGCGCACTGTGATGGGGATGCTGCCTGTCGCCTAGGGAACAGGGGCACAAGATCCTCTGGTTAACATCAGAACATTCTGACCTGTGGCGGGTTATTAACCACCCCAGGACAAGTGTAGCGTACAAAGCAGTTAAACGTCAGGAAACGTAAAATGTGTTCAAATTGTAAACAGGAATTTGTATTTCATTGTCTGAGGTCCTGAGCTTCAAGAATTTAGTCTTAGGGGTTAAATGTTTTCCGGAATTTCTTTTGAAAAGAACATTAAGAAAAGGCATTGACTAAGTTCTGGGGTTAAAAAAATAAAACGTTGACTCATCTTCTGATCCCTAGCCCCAAGGCCCAGTTAAATTTCCAGACATCTATTTCTCTATACCAAATACAGACAGCCAAAGATGAAGAACACTTTTCCCCTGAACACACATCCGTTTTTCAATCCCAGAATTCCTCTCAGCCACATTTCCCAAACTGACCATAGACTCTTTTTCCCCAAACTCACCGTAGACTATTTTTCCCAAACTCACCATAGACTATTTTTCCCAAACTCACCATAGACTCTTTGCGCAGGTCGCTGTAGATCCGGGCCACCTTGTCCTGATCCATCTGGTTGAGTTTGGGGCGGACCCTCTCCTTGGAGTAGATGATGTACTTCCTCAGCAGGTCCTGTGGGATCGGGGGGACGTCCGAAGTGTTTGGCAGAATCACCTCCTCCAAGCCGGCCATGCCTCCTTCCTTGTTGCTGGGGTGATGCTTGATGTGGCTGCCGACCACAAAGCGTGCCAGCATTTCGTCCTACAATGAGAGACAGACCGTAAGCTGCAGGCCTCACAAGATTTGCAGAGTTCACAGTTTTGAAGAGCATCGATGAAGCGTCAGCTGTGCATTAATCGTTGTCATATCGTTGAAACTAGATGACAAACCGTATATCAAAACGCATCTTTAAGGAGTAAGTCGAAAAAGAAGACTTACTTGCACCGGGTCCACAGTGTCTCTCACGACACACAGGATGTCAAAACGAGAGACAATGGGCTCGGTCAGGTCCACGTTCTCTGAGAAGGTCAGAGAGGGGTCGTAGCGACCGCCGATGGGGTTGGAGGCAGCGATGACGGTGCAGCGGGCCTGCAGAGAGGTGACGATGCCAGCCTTGGAGATGGAGATGCTCTGCTGCTCCATGGCCTCGTGGATGCTGGTCCTGTCGGCATCATTCATCTGGAGAGGAACACATGGTCAGAGCTGGTCGGGTCACATGGTCAGAGCTGGTCGGGTCACATGGTCAGAGCTGGTCGGGTCACATGGTCTAATTCACGGCCATGACCAGAATCCACTTTGATCCTGACTTTGTTACTAACCCTTTGCAAACACACAATGGTTTCATTTCCTTGTGGAGACCTAACCCTGACGCAGAAATCCATGTTCCCTTTTATCAAGGTTTATCTTAATGGCAAACACCCAACTTTCATGCCTACACTTCACATCTGATAATGCCTAACTTATCTTTAACTTATTTACCTAACCCTAGAGTCATCCTATATAAATGGGGAACACATTCTCACGTCCCGTTTGTGGGGACACTCCGGGTTTCCAAACATTTACCACGTGAAAATACTAGAGCCAGGCTCTCCAGAAACCTAAGGTGCAAACTACCAAGCATGCAGACCACACTGACCTTGTCAAACTCGTCGATGAGACAGACTCCCCTGTCGGCCAGCACCAGGGCACCGGCTTCCAGGGTCCACTCCCTGGTGACCGGATGTCTCTGTACGTAGGCTGTCAGACCCACGGCCGAGGCCCCCTGGCCCGTGGTGAACACCGCTCGGCTGGCCACCTTCTCAACATACTTCAGGAACTGGGACTTCGCTGTGCCGGGATCGCCGCAGAGCAGCACGTTGAGGTCGCCGCGCACCTTGTGCTTACCGCCTGGGGATGGACCAAAGGGGTCAAAGGGGTTCCTACAGTACATTACCTGTTTTCTGTTTCAGATAAACTTCAACAGTTTCTGAATACATCTAGTCATTGCGTTCACTCCAGCAAAGTTCATAATGGACGCAGACCAAAAAAAACAGTTTTCAAGTTAACCAGAGTCAGACTATGACAGAATGTTAGAGTAACCCTTCAAAAACAACAATGTTGAAGTCATTTCACGGGGACAACTGTCTTCCTCTGCCCCCTGAATCATGCTCTACCCTGCAGGAATCCACAAAAATAAAATAGTTGTTCACATAGCGTAAAAATGGAGAAACCGTATTGGCCCAAGCATCTAAAGAGGGCTCTGGTCATGCCACCTACCTGGGTTCTTTGGTTCTCCACCGAACAGAGCCAAGGCCAGACCTCTTTTGATGTCCTCATGCCCATAGATGGAGGGCCCGATACTGGCAAAGATCTGGACAGACACCAGAAACAGGGTGAGGTGCAAATATCAAAAACATTTGATTTTTATGTAGACCTGAAACACTCAGGAGAAATCACAGACATGTTTATAGGTTAAAATCTGACTCGCCTGGCCATCTTTCAAGCCTTCCACATTAAGCTTTTTGACCCACTCCTTAACAGAAGGCACCAAATAAACACATAATATGGAAAAGCTTACCCTCTCTCCAATGCGTTCATCCTTGGACAGAGCTACGATGGCCTTCACGTCTTCATCCGTCAGTTCCCCGACAGCCACGCGGTCGTCTCTACATGTGATGTGATTGGCCATAATGACAGTGGCGAACACGGGGAAGCCATTGGCCATGTTCAGAGAACCGTCGTAGTTATTGTTGTATATACCTGTCAGTTCCTGGAGGAAAAATGTATAATGTGTGGTCCAAGTTTGGTAAAATTGCAACAAATGTGAAATTTATGTATAAAAAAACTAAAGATATTCTTTAAGGTTAAAATATCCATATTGCAACATTTAAAAGAGATGGTGTCGTCTTTCAGCTACAGTGACTCACTATTTCATCTCCAGGTCTGCATTGGTCCACCAAGTCAGCCAATAGGATGGCATCTTTGGAGCGTGGAAGTCGACCAGCAGCAACTTTCCCGGGGCTTTCCTGAATGGTGATTCGCTGGTAGTTTTGGTACACCGTCTAAAGGGGGGGAATGACACATTTAGACTCGACTAAAGCATTGCCTTTGTGGGATCTCTAGATGCAGTTTTGTTCCGACAGCTTTCTCAGTTCCGGGTGTTTTCAGTAGAAACAAAGAGTCACAAAAAAGAGATTAAGGGCTGGTTGCATTTGTCCGCTCACCTCCTCCATATTTATATCGAAGGGTCCAAGAGACTGGCACTCGGGGCAAGAGCCTGGCTTCACCTCCTGATTCTGGGACTGAAAGAAGGGCCCCAGGATAAAGTTGCACTTGTTACAATTGTACTTGACCATGCCCAGCTGGGGCAGTACCCCCGTACAGCTGGTAACCACCCCACTGGTACGGATCAGCTGGTTCAGGTGGAGCTGTCTGGGCAGAAAAATCAAAAAGCACATTTGATCACATCGTCCTTTTACTACCAGTTGAATGTGCCGATTATTCTCACTGTGGCGTGGATATGTTATCCAGGGCGCTTACGTCTAACCAGACAAGTGTGATAACTCCCTGTCAGTATTTATTCTCATTGTGACGTGGTTCTTATCCAGGGCGCTTACGTCTATCCAGACAAGTGTGATAACTCCCTGTCAGTATTTACCGGAGGGACCTCAGTTCCTCGACCAGGGGCAGGTTGCTGATCCTGACGTGGATCTCATGGGCGATGCGGTCGTATTTGGGGTACATGGCCAGGACTACCTCCTTGGCTGCCTCGTCAAAGATCTTCAGCATCTCAGTGGGGGCTTCAGGGAGGAAGTAGGCCAGCACATGCTCCCTGGCGGCCAGATCCTCGTAGTTCACCACCAGACTCTCCTTGTTCTCTGCATGGGATTGGTTCAGTGTCTATTGATCTCTGGGTTGATTTAAACTGATTACTAAAATCATCAATGTATTTAAAAAAAAAAAGAACATCACCACATAAGTCGACCACCTACAGTAAAGCTCTATTCAGAATCGATTAACATTGTCATAAATTGTTACTGAAGCAAGATTTGTAATTAAATGTTTCCCAACCCCACCTTTTTCACCAATCAAAAGCAGTCCAGGTAGGTTCAAGTACCTTTACACATATCGCTGATCTTCTCCTTGAAGACGTTGTGCCCATTCTCATCCACGTGTGTGCGCAGAAAGTTCTTGAAGCGGTGGTAGATCTCCAGCCGTGGGGCAGCCATGACCACCCACTCCCTGACGGAGTGACCCTTCATGTCCTCCAGGTTCTCGATGCTCTCGATCATCTCTTCATCCTCCCCATCCGCTCCGGCGCCCTCCGCTGCCCGCTCGCCCACGCGACGTCTCCTAGCCGGGCGCTCATCATCCTCATCTTCGCTGTCTGTTATGAGGGGAAGAATTGACTAGAGTTAGACATCTGACGATCTTACAAGCTACCAGGAACTCTTCTCACTGCTCCAGAAGCGTTTTGTGAGGAGAGAAGCTAGACTAGCAGAAGTCACAGGAAGGCTGAGAGTAAAGTATGATATAAAGATTACAAACAAATGTATGCATAATTAAGTATTTTCAAAAGACAAACTAAACTAAAAACTCAGGTTTATAAAACACTCAGTAAAAGAATAGGATTTTATTAGGACAGAAAAAAACAGTGGCTGTTCTTCCACCAAACAAACAATGACAAAATTATTACTGTTTTGATTACATATGCAACAGAGTTATATTAGCAATAAGGCACTGCAGGCTGGCAGTTTATTGCTAATATACCACAGCTTGGAGATGTACAGTATGCAAGGCCTCCACATCCTAACAGCAGCCTGTAGCCAAGCTTTAGCACCTGTATTAGACCTTATTGCTCAACTAAACTTTCCTAAGTGGGCATTTATGTACAGTATAACGTTTCACATGTAAAAAAACTTTACATTTAAAGCAAAATAAAGCTTTAATCAGTAGGCATTAATAATCACTATAAAGTGTGTAGGTTAAAAGCCCTTATCATAAATTTAAATAGTATGATGTAGGGTTGAAGCCCTTACATTACATTTATAATCAGTATGACGTAGGGTTAAAGCCCTTACATTACATTTATAATCAGAATGATGTAGGGTTAAAGCTGTTACCGTAAAGCAGGCCCCTTCTGAGCCTTCCTCCCTGCTCCCTGTCCCTCCTCCTCATCGCCTCCTCGGCAGCAGCCCTGGCTCCAGGAGAAAGCTCAGATAGCTCTTCATCCAGATCCAGGCCTTCCGCCTCATATCGGTCCAGCTCTGGAATGGCTCGGTAGTCCCTGTGAGAGACGATGGAAACCGGAGGAAAGTGTCAGCTGATAACGCTTTACTAGCCAGAAAAGTTGTTATTAGTGAATCAGGAAAAACTTTACTTAATGTAGTGACTACAGGGGAAAGAACTAGCCCTCCTCGCGAAGGAAAGTGGTAGACTATTGTGTACTTAATGCAATGACACTAAACAAAAGGCACACATGAGGTCAGCGAATGAAAAAACAAACTGTCCACCCCCTTGACTTCACACACACAGACACACACAGACACACAGCGAGCTCACCTCTCCATCGCATCTCCAATCAGTTCCTCGCCATCGCCTTCATCCTCCTCCCCGTGAAGTGTCACGTCACCCAGTAGCCCCTCCGACTCATCCTCGAAGGGTGGTAGGTCTCTCCCTGGGCTTGAGGTCAGGTCACCCCGCCTGGATCCACGACTGGGGCTCGTCGCAATGTGAAATGACTCTGATGAATCCTGACAACACAGAAGACCAACATTACCATTTGCAAACGATTTCATAATAGAACACGATTTCATACTCCTTTAATAGAACACGAGTTCATACTATAATATAACACGATTTTTCGACGCATATTCCCTAACATCTTGTCTTAGAGACTTTACGTACATGTAATGTAGGCTAAAACAAAGCCAAAGCGTTAACTGTTTATACTACTTTAGGATTTACTGTGGTTGAATAACACTGTTTAGTGACAACAATGAAGTCTTGTTTAAGTGGATGGCTGACAAACGGGAATTCAAGTTACATTTTGAAGTACAGGTTGATGTCTAACTAGTCAGTACAGAGAATGTGCACGTTCTTTCCAGGTCGAAGCCGACACCAACTAGCTACAGGATGTGAACTGGCTTCCTGGCAGTTTATACTATTAGATTAACAAGACCATCAATCGCAAAACGTGAATAGTTCATCGGAACATAGACGACTATGATTACACCTAACCACCACTTGAATTGAGTGTATATAGCAGATTAAACTCACCGCCATAGTTGCTTGCTGTTTTCTCCGCTGCTTCCCTGCACTATTGTTCCCAGACCACACTGACTTTTCGCGCGAAAACCTCACGTGGTATAGAAAGCGCGCGAAATCTAATGAATATGTAATGTTGTGAAAGAAATGTAGTACGGTGATTGGGCGGAGGGAAAATGATGCTCTATGATTGGCCAATTACATTTATTGGGGCGGAGATACCATCTGTAGGTGCCATAGAAAAATAATAGATAGAAAGGCCATTGAACTGTTCGGCGTGGTCAATCGATTTGTACACAACAAAATGGCGATTGTTTGTAGTTGTCACGGTGACAACACACAAATGAATTTAACGGGGAAATAGACCACTACATCTTTGCAATGTTCTCCACATAAAAATGTCTGCCGCTTTGACCATTCTGCTACATTGATTTTAATTTTAATGTACTTTCAATCCATTCCATTTCTATGGTAGGTGCACTTGATTTAGTTACCACAGTGTTTGGTATACCAAGCCGGGTAACAGCGTCACCTGTTAAAAATACAGCTACATTTGGAAGAGTTCACATCTGAAAATCTTTCAAGCGAATTACTAATATTATGTTTTATTTTATTGGAATTAGTATTAATTTAAAATATATGTAATAATCTAAATAAAACTTAACATTTAAATAGACAATGTTGTAACTTAAATACTGTACAATGTTTTACAATGACTTCAGCATATATCTAGCACAATATTTTTATTTCACACTCAATATAAACACAGTCATAGACTTCACAACAGCGCATGGTTCATTTCACCTGTGAACTGCAATCACAATTAATTTTTTTTATTAAAAGGTACAATATGTAGTTTTCCAAAACAATAACAAAAGATGTACTTTGCATTAAAAAGCAAACATCACTATACCTATATTATATATATATATTTATTAGTTGTGTACTTGCATTATCCGAAATGTTTTAACCAACTTTCAAATCCAGAGAAATTTGTAATATAATTCGAAGACACGGGACGGTTCATTTTGTCTTCTGTCAATGGCGTCATATAACCTTTGACTGCGGGAGTTGCTCTAAGTTTCAGGGAACCGCTAAACATAACGTGAATAAATTTAATATTTTTAACAATACATTACTTTGTCAGTGAACATTTCTTCTGGCAGAGACGCTAGATTGGAAGGTTGTCATTGACAACGATAACAAAACCCATGATTGCACGCTACTTCCCGACATCATCCAAGTACATCTTTTGCTATTGTTTTGATTGAGAGCCCCCTGGTGGCCAAAAATTACATATTGTACGTTTAATGCTTTCATGTTTAATCAAGTAGGAGCTCTATCAGACTTCAGGTACTTCTAAAGAGTATGTACAGTGCCGGAATGGTAACAGCCAATGCACCATAAGCCAGAACAGTATTGTACATAGTTGTCTGGCTTATTGAGGCCTCAAGTCTTTTCTCAGTCTGGTCAAGACTTTTCATAACGCTCTCAGTGTCACAAACCAACAGCTGTGAATCCTGCTGACTGATAACCACAGATGACTTCGCTTCACTATGATGAGTCTCGATCATATTCTTAACCGCCATGAGTTCTAACTCCACCTTTCCAACACACTGCTCAAGCTGACCCAACTGTGGCTTCAATCCTTCAATAAGAACCTGTACTTTCTGGCTATAGTTCAAAATCTCTTTCAGAACCGCGTCAGACGCACTGGGAGAGAGCTGGGAAGGGAGTCCAACTGAAGCCGGTTCTGGGAATGGGGCCGGAGCCACCACTGTCTTGACAACGTCCTTGGCTTGGTTCTGCTTCTGCACCAGAGGTGATTTACTATTAAGCGTCACCCGCAGGGTGTCAATAAGGCCTTTCAGTTCATTCTGTTGAGTCCTATGCATACCAGCCTGGACTCTGATAGCCTCCTGCAGGCTGACAGGCCCTTTCTGTGCTTCTAGCAGTAAGGTCTTCAGCTCCTGTAGACGCACCCTGTTGATGTAGGTCGACCCCATGACCCCTATCAGTGCCCCTAGCACCGAGCCAATCACAGACCAGTTCTTTGTGCGCTCCGCCCGAGTCCGTTCTTTCTCGTGGCTCTCACGCACACCAGCAGAGAATAAGGCAAACTTTTCTCGCTCCGCTTCCTCTGCATTCTCGTACGCTGTTCGCAGTCGACGTTCCTCCTAAAAACATTAAGAATTTTGTCATGTCTTCAAAAAGAAAGGAATACTACACTTGAATATGTATTTTCAGTGAACTTATCATTGACCTACATATTAATGTCAGATCATTTATTTGCCTCATAAAAGCAAGAGGAATAATAGGGAATAATGGGAATAAATAAAAAAAGGAATAAACCCTTTTTGGGTGATTAAACTGCTGCTGCAGACACATACTTGCAGTAGCTTGTGCTCCAGCGTGGCCAGCTCCAGGTAGTGGGCTTCCTCTCGTGAGACCCGATCCAGACGGTCTCTCACCTCTTTCAGCCGTACCTGTAGGACCTCCAGGCTGCCGTGGGCCTCCCGTACCATTCCCCGTGCCACCATGAAGTCCTTCTCTGCCTAAACCAGGAATATCAAACAACTGTTCTGGAAATGTTTTACTAAATTATTGTCAAACATACTCTAAAAATGGAAATTCCTTTCCATTGACTGATTTTGTTCTCTGTACTATCTTTCTTTGCAATTGAATGCCATTGGCCAGAGTGACTTACCTGGTTAAAAAAAAGTTAAATGAATCAATACCTTATTTAAGAAACACTCAGGGCCAGTTTCGTGGACATAGATTAAACCTAGACCTGGACTAACAAACACAGCTCGATGGAAACAAACACAACTCGATGGAAACAAACACAGCTCGATGGAAATCTCAATTTAACTTTTTTTCAGTCCAGAACTAGACTTAATCTGTGTCTGCCACAGCCGACCTCAGTGAATTAATGCAAACCTGCAGTTACATGTGCCTGACTTGCATACAGTCTTACCTCTGTGACTTTAGACTGGGCTTCTCTGACTTCTTTCAGGCCGACAAACTCTTCATACTTTGCCCACCAGTAGTTCACTGTGTTTGAGGCCGTGCTCATGGACTTCTGCCCCCACTGTGCGGCGGTGGTCACAGACTGGTGTCCCCACTGCTTCCCCAAGTCAGTCAGGTTCTGCATTGTAGTCCCAGAACGCTCTGGAGTAGGCACATCTGGTTTGTTAACTTGGTCACCTTGTGGTGGGACTGGGGGCTGTTGTGTGCTGTAGGTCCTGCTGGAACGGAAGGTCCCGCTAACTGACCAGGGGATGTGGGAATGGCAGAGTGCAAGGCATGATGGGCCATGGTACCATGGGATGAGGCGCTTCCCTCTGTACCTCATTGAGATGCAAGTAGATTTATATTCACTGTGATTCTGCACTGCAAGACATGAGAGCTTCTACCTTTAAGAAAAAACAATCCAAAATCATGTTCAAGATATCATTGCCTGTTTATCAATGTTTTAAAAACTTATGAAATACCTATCAAACATTATATAATACCTATTGTCCAGTTTGGTTTACGAAATCTTAACAGGCATTGCTTTTACCGTCCCCGTGATTTGCTGAACAATTTGGAGGATTATGAACACACTTGAATAAACTCCAGACCTTTAAAATGCCTATGATTATTTAATCGATTGAAAAATCATGACCAAACTGGATGTCATTCACGGTACAAAGTCAGAACCTACTGTGATACATGTATTAAAGTACCCTCCATTTCCAGATAGCAGAGTAGCTAGTTAGCACCGGGACAGTTTGCAAACTTGCTTCCGTCCCCTGGCCGGAATATTATAATCCAGTGTTTCATTCAGATATTACTTAATAAATACTACATACCAAAGGTCGTCAGGTATTGATTGTTGGGTAAATTCATCCAGCTACACACCGTGAAAGGTACCTTTATGTTCAGGCACATCACAAGCATCCTATTTCCGGTTTACAGCGGAAGTCAGGACACAGCGCGGATTAGAAAGCAGCTGCGAACACGCCGCTTAAACTCAATTCATTTATTGAGGTGTTATTGAAAATCTCGCAAATATGTCCGGAAGAGATGGTGAGATTTACGCGTTCACATTAGTTAGAACATTATATATTTATTATCAGGTTATATTGACGTTTCTAGATGAATAGAAAACGAACTACGTCTGTCCAAGCTAATCCAACGAGCTAGCAACTCATGTAGTTCATTGTAATGACATAGCATCCATGCCAAAAAGATGGCCATGCTAGTTAGGAATCTATTTGCAGATGGGCTTCTAGCTATTTGTGTACCATGTTCATATGTTGATGATGGCTGCAACCATCTTATTTGTATTCTGCTCAGAAGGTAGACTATATGTGTAACTAATAATCAGCTTGATCCAACAGGATTTCCGTTAATCAGGTATCCTACTTTTTTCATCTGACAGGTGTTTTGTGGATTATGTTTTTGTTTTACAGGTGGTAAAAAGAAGCCCTTGAAAGCTGCCAAGAAAGCGACCAAGGAAATTGATGAAGTAGGTTAAGTTCTTATTTGCTAGCTGCATTAATTGCACTGCTTAATTAATGGTGCAGGTACTGTATTCTTGATGGTGCTTCAAGGGTAGGACGTTTAAAGTGTAAGAAGAGACTCAACTAACATCTTCTTGCTACATCTTTTCATGCTTTGGTCGCTCCTAATTTATTTTTGATTTACCAACTACTCTGTACAAAATGTTCTGTTCTGAGACTAATATGGTATCGCATAATACAGAAGTTGAATATTGTCTTCCAAAGCTTTTAACTACTTGCAACCTTGTTTGGCAGCAATTCATGTCAGATTTTGCTGATAATGGCAAAAATTATTCCTGAGCATTATGACAATCCAACAATGGTTTTACTCTGGTGTTTGTGAATGACTTAAATGTAAAATAAATTATGCAGTTTAACTTTAACTTCTGTAATATGGTATTATATGCACATAACAGGATATTATCCTGGTTGATCAGTTGTTGCATCTGTACACCAAAAAGCATATCTAAAATCATTTTAAACAGGTGACTTAATGATTTACTTTTAAGAGTAACTTAGTTATGTAACTTGCTAACTAAAGCAACTAGTTACTTTTAAAGTAATATTTTTAAAAGACTGTTTGTGGGCTTTGGTTTTTCATCCCATCTCTATTTATACCAAAACAGGCAGTTTAGCCGTGTTACCATTCCTATTGTTAGAATTCTAGCTTTATCTGATGCATGGCTACTTTTGAAGGTCATTAGATAATTAGTCAACAATCAGTAATTACCATGAGTGGGATCGTAAATAATGGAAAAACCGTTATACTGTCATGGTTACAACTCTTAATCTAAACCCTTACCTTAATTCATTTTATTGCATGGCTCATTGTTGTGGCTGTGTAGTCCTTTGACTCATGTACTGTGAACTATTCATATAATAGATCAATTATCATCTTTCTTGTAAGTGTTGGGATGGAAATATAGAATAGTCCTGTTTATATTTAGACTGTAATTATATTGACTTTTGCTTTGTGTTAAATCTAGGAAGAAATGGCCTTTAAACAAAAGCAGAAGGAGGACCAGAAAGCGTTGGATGCACTGAAGCAAAAAGCTGCAGGAAAGGGCCCGTTAAGTAAGAAAAATTAATTTGCTTTTGTTCACTAGAAAAAAATCCCATACAGGATCCATAGGTGCCTCTAATGCATTGACGGGAAAGGTGGTATTAGTTCAGGGGGCCCTGAAAGAAAGGGCCCTAGAATTTAAAGAATATATGATATAATTTTAGGGGGGCCCATGCAGGTTCTATCATGGGGCCTGTAAAATCTAGCTCCACCTCTGAACCAAAACTTATTCCAGTTGCTTAACTCGTTAGTAATCACCACTAAACACTCCAAATCTGAGTGTTTTTTATGCCAGTGTAAATGTTCTATACTGCAGCGGATGATGCCCAGATGAAAGAAAAAGCTGACTCTGAGCTCTTGGCCTATTGATTCTGCTTTCGCTAAATGGCAGTATTCCTTCTTTGTGTGGGGTGTTGCCCTGTCGTTTCATTTAACAAGCCTGCCACAGCTGTTATACATGTTATGAGCATAGAAATGTAATGGAACTACTGGGTTGGAACTTGTTTTAATGGTTACATTGACACCATAGAAATAGACACCACTTAAAATAGAAAGGACACTGAAGTGTTTGGCGCGGTCATTCAATTAGTACTAGGGATGGGACGGTATGAGAATTTCATATCACGATTATAGTGACCAAAGTTATCACGGTTATCAATATTATCACGTTTTTTATAAACTGAGATGGAAATGTAAAAAAAACTGACACACACACTGAAAATATTTCAACAAGTTTTATACTTGAAAATAAACAAACAACAAATACATTTAGCAGCTATAAGCACTTTTTATTTTACTATAGTCTACCATTTAGTACTAAAGCCAACTATCTGATGTGATATCATTATGAATTCCCCATAAATGAATGACTGATAATCTTGTTAGAATTAGGCAATAGCTTTACCATCTGCTGAAGTAAACGAAAGGGCTAGTTAACAGGATGATTTTTCACCTATTCTCTGAATTTGACTCTGTAATGGCATTCACGTAACACATACATTACATTCATTGCTAATCATTTGATTTATTGTGATGGCAAACAGAGTATCATCAATAAACTATATATACTATAAAAAATAGTCCTATTCCTGATACTTGGTAGACTACCAGTTGCTGGGCTTGAATACTGTGCCAGTATACTGTGACTGTCTTTGTGGATTTTTTCCATTGCCTGCTGTTTTTAATCTCTCAGATGAAGGAATGGAGTTTAACGTGTGTTAGTGAAATTTTTTTTGGGATGTCGCGAGCGACAGATGTTTACTGAGTCGCTTGCGTTGGAATGCATTGTCTGACTTTGTTGAGGGAGAACAGCACACATATCGTTTGGATTTGGTTAGAGAGCAATGTCTTTGAATTATATTAGCAAGTTATTTATATTCATTATATGAAATAAATTAACACGTCTAAACGTATCTTAGGTTCTATTTTGCCTGCAGCATTTTTATGTATGCTGTAGAATCGCGACCAGCAGTTCAAATAAACTACTGAATAAAAGTAACTCCACGATGCCTGGCTCTTGAGTCGTCAGAAAGAAATGTTCCAAAGTAATACATGGCCCCACTACACTTGCGCTAATAAAACACAGAACGAGAACGTGGAGATTAACTGCTCAATGAGAGTGGGTTGTTATCATTGCTTTGAGGTAGGCTACTGAGAAATGCGCAATCTAATAGGTACTGATCACAAGTAATACGTTTTAGTAAACAAAACTGTAAGGACACAAATAAAATATATATTAGCTAAGTATATTAAATATAAACAAGACTCAAACTAAGCTAACTAACGAACAAAGTAAGTGTGTTGCTGTGAACTCATGTAGCTCCCGCAATCACCTGCTATTACTGTAATCTAGCAGCTGTTGCTAACTAAAATGTTGCACAGAGAAAGCGTTTATGGCTTCTTTCGACAAAATACAATGGAACCAAAATAGCATGACTGCCGCAATTGTTTAAGACCTTAGAAAATGAGATTTAAGACTTACAGACAGTTTTAGACCGTAAAATTCTAGAAAACGATATTAAGGCTACTGCGGACACTAATCACATTCAATATTTTATATCCCTGAAATTATTTCTGTGGTAAAAATAAAAATGTGTAATACGTTTACTATGAATTAATACAATACATTATCCCTTAAATGTCACCCTTAATATTTTGAACATGTTCGTTCGTCTTGGCTCAAATCTACTTGCTGTTAAACTTATCATCCGGATACTTTGCGTTAATTACAAGTGAGATAATTAAGTATTTCATCTCGAATCAATATTGTTTGTCCAATTATTTGCCCAAGTTAGTTTTGGTATTGAAGTAAAAGTTTATGCATTCGCTGTATAACTCAGGCTGGTTATCACGATGATGACAGATTTGATGTGTTTCCCCCTTTTTGCAGCGTCTTTCCTCTGCAGAGAGCGTGCCCATCCTCGATTAAATTGCCATCAGGACTCTTGTAATAGCCAAAATATGACCACATCTCAGATTTTGCTCTCTTGGATGGCTGAAAAATCTCCCAAGTGCTGTCACTGCCTTCTGCCTTGACTTCTCTTGCAAAAAACAACATTGCATGCGCGCACCTGCATCAGACTGATTCTGGCTGGACAGGATTTACCGTGAGTTTTCAAAATCACAGTAATCAAAGACGGTTTTAATGAAAATTAAATTTTAAATGGTAATACTAACCGTACAGATATTTTATTGTGGTTTACCGTGAAACCGGTAATCGTCCCATCCCTAATTAGTACACAACAAAATGGCGATTGTTGTTAGTTGTCAGTGACAATGCGCAAATCGGTTTAATGTGGAAGAAGGCCGCTAGATCTTTGCAATGGAATGGTACGCGTAAAATGGCTGCTGGTCTGACCATTCTGCTACAGTGATTTGAATTGGAATGTCCTTTCTGTCCATTCCATTTCTATGATTGAGACGCTCAGTGGCTGCCTGGTGTTGTGATGCATCAAAATTATGTTAATGTGCTTATGCTTTTTGTTCATCCTGTTTCCAGTGTACAGAATTCCTGCTGTTTTTGAGCCTTGCTTTGAAGGTTAAGTGTTTTCTCGTTCTGTCTTTCAGCTGGTGGAGGAATTAAGAAATCTGGAAAGAAGTGATTTGGCACCTGAGAACCTTGCAGTCATTTGCTGGATCGTTGTCTAATCCAAACACTAGCGGCACCCCACCCCCTCGTATTTGGTGTTGCATTTGGGTCCATTGTAGAAAGAAATGAGATGATCCTTTGAATGAATTCTAATATGTTCTTGTAAAGAAAGTTCTGGAATAAAGGTTTGTAACTACTGTTGTATTTTCAATACATCATCATTGAGATTCTGTTTAAACACACCAGTAGATTTAACATTTTTATAGCAACAATACATATTCAAAAATCATGACAGACATGAGTAGAAAGTAACAATTTTACACAGTTTAAGTACAGCTCATTTTCACTTTTCCCAAGTCCTGTTGAAGTCAACTCCCAAAATGTAGCTTATTCAAACAGGTTTCTTTATCCAAAGCGTTATTCTGGTTCTGTTGACTGCTGCCCCAATCTGAAAACAAGTTATGTTTTAAGTCCAGTTTTTTTTTTTACAGATTGCTACAAACATTGTGTTTTAATGTGAGGTGTGTGCGTGTGTAGACTTGTGTTCTTTAATTACCCTGTTTTGACAGCAAAGCAATATAACAAGAAGGTTTGTGAGATTCAGAATAAAGAACTATGTTGACGCTACTTACCCTTTATTTACTTGTTTTTGTTTTAAGTTCCACCTCTACAGGGTAGTGATCGCTCACTTTCAGGGTCTAAAAAAATTAAATCAAAAGTTAGATGATGCTAACTCACTTTAAGATTTTCTTGTTTCATAACTTACTACAGCTATAAGACTTCATTTACAAGGCTTGAAGTTTGTTAAATGCATACTTACATCTGCATCAGAAAGTTTGTATGCCTTTTGGAAGTTGAACGGTTTGGCAGAGTTTGGCACAACAGCCTCGACCATGTCATCCCCATATATCACAATCCTAGACGTTGATCCGAACAAGTCAAGAAGTATAAGAACATGTACCTTAGGACATTTATTACCTGTTAAAATCAACTTAAACATGAATCGGTTAACATCAAATGATCTGCATTAGAAAATAAATCTTTAATAAATTAAGGACAGAAATGACCTGTCATAAGTGTTGTCATTGCCGTTGTTTGCGGTTGTGTCCACGTCATCTGTAATGAGCCAGTGAAAGTCTTTGTCACTTCGGATACGGATGGTTTTCATTTTCTTTCCTGAGACGTAGGACCCGTCTGCATTGAAGTCACCTAGGAACATTACATTCTGGTAAAGAGCAAGAAGCATTTCACAAGAAAAGTTAATTAAATCTTTTTTGCAGTTACAGTAGTCGCTACAAATTGAAATCCACCAGCGTGCAATGTTTAAGTATGCATAAGATGAAAAATAATTCCCCAAATGTTTATTTATGGAATAGTTATGCAAAGCGTACACAAGCCACTAAAGAATTACATTCTCACGGGTTTCTTTACAATAATGCAAGACAAACTGTGATGCTTTTAAATGTGAAGACCAGTAAGAATGTGTATCTCTGCTTACATCAGTCTTCCATTTCTTCTTTACTTCCTGGAAGACGTCATATAGCTCGTCTAACTCCTTCACAGAGTCCTCCGGTTTGGTGTGCACTGGGATCATTACCAGGTCTTTTAGCACTATGAACACATGAAAAGATAAGATTTAAATACTTTCCAGTCACCAATTGCTATACAAATTGTATTGAAGGTGCAGTCTGACATTAGCAATGAACAGTATTTTAAACCGCCCATTTTGGTCTGTTTATGCTGTTTATAAGTGAAAGTGTAAGTACATTTACTATCATAACTCTGTTAGCCATGAAATTACTATCTTACATTTGGTGGTTTTGTTGAAATTGGGCACATGTCATAACGTGGTGCACAAATAAATGACTACACAATTTTCGGGGAGCCTTTGTAGCTCAATAGCGAGCGCCAACCAGCGGCCGAAATGTAGAACTGCATATTTAAGCTCATGGTAGTGCTCTCACCAGTCTTGAGACATTTGAA
>JACXGM010013181.1:0-23291 GCA_016801145.1 Umbra pygmaea | reverse complement strand
TTTTTATTATCTGCAGCTTTTGAAAGCCGGTCACTGAAAAAGAAAGTAGTTCTGTTTTCACGCCACAAAAATTTTACATAGCGTAACATTATCTTCAGTCTTTGGCAACACCAGTAAATGTGCCTGTCATTGTGTAAGAGAAAATTGCCAAATTTACAATTTTGTTAAAATCTTCTCGTCACCCATCTCAGGTTACAACAAATGGCGTGGGTATTGTGGACTATCCCAGCCCCAAAACGTTGATGAGTTGGCGGAGGTGTTGGAGAACCCTGTTCTAGCTCAGAAGCTGATAGACCTCTATGGGACTCCTGACAACATCGATGTGTGGCTTGGAGGTATAGCTGAACCCTTCGTCCCCAACGGCCGTGTGGGGCCCCTTATTGCCTGCATCATCTCCACTCAGTTCCAGAGGATCCGCCAAGGAGACCGGTGAGCACGGAGGGTCATTTAAAACAACAATCCATAGCATGTCTTTCTGTATTAGAGATAATTCTCATATCATAAAGGTTCACGTCTAACCATAATTTTTCTTGTTTCAGATTGTGGTGGGAGAATGATGGTGTGTTCACTGAGGCTCAGAGAAAAAGCCTGAGGAAGGTGTCACTTTCTCGCATTTTCTGTGAAAACACTGGCATCCCTGATGTACCAAAGAACCCTTTCATGTACCGTCCCCGTGGGACTGGTTACACCCCCTGTGAGGACATCCCTGCTTTTGATCTCAGGCCCTGGAAGGAAGACTGTGAGTATTGATCTAAAACATTGAAATTGTCTTAAACAGGTGTGAAGCTGTACAGTATTTCTGATCTGATTTTAATCTGAACCAGACGAAGACGACTCTGGAGAAGAGGGACCACCAGGACCTCCAGGACCACAAGGACCACCAGGTAAAAAGGAGTTTCTGGCCTGGTCACTCACTGAACAGGAGACTAGTTGCTGTACCAGCATGATTAGAAATGTAGCTTAACATCCAAAAAACGCATTGGATTGGTGCTTTCAAATTATTAATAGAAAGTTCTCCAGACATCTACGTGAGGTGTGAGAGCATGACAAAAGCTGTAAACAATAGTATATGTTGTAGTAATTACATTATTTCTAACTTCAATCTCATTTACACAGGACCACAGGGTTCGCCAGGCACTGTCACAAAATCTGCCTTCGCCATGCGGCTTGCATACAACAACCCCATACCAAACAAACCCATTAAATTCCATGAGGTCATCTACAATGGACAGAACCAATTCAACCCCAAAACAGGGATATTTACTTGCGTTAATCCAGGTGTCTACGAGTTCGAATTCCATTTCACCATACATAAGAATGTGGGCAGCGTTGACCTGCTGAAGAATGGCAAAAGGGTGGTGCACTCCTTCACCAGCAAGCAGAACGGCTACATCACAGCCAGTGGAGGCACTCTGCTTCAGCTGAATAAGGGGGACAAGATCTGGCTGCAGGCTAATTTAGGAGGAAATGCAGAGACTTCAGATAGCTACTTCTCAGGGAATCTGATTTTTACCGTTTAAACTGTGTCAAAGTCTGTGAGCATATTTAACTTGAATTGCTTCTTCCTGGAAACAATCCCCTGAGGTTGTTCAAACAGAAACATTTTATGTCTGTGTCAAACTTAAAGAGGATTGCACTTTGAAGTATATATAAATATCTTTCCTTAATACTAATGGTTAACTCCTGGACAAGGTGAATCAGGCAAGCTAGTTAAATGCTACAATGACATTGTGAAATATCTAGGAGTCCCCAAGGAGAAGTTTGAGAAGCACTGAACTTAAAGTTTAGAATTTGGCTAAGCTTTGAACTTAATCAATTTCATGTCAGCTCACATTAGAGTTGAATAAACTGGTTTGTAATATTTGCACTGCATTTTTAAGACTACTACTAAATTGTAAAATTATTCAATTGTAAATCGTGCATAAATCCCTATGTAGAAATTTCTGAACCACTGTTTAATAATATTTTCAATGAGGAGAGGACAATGTGCTTGTTTGTTGTATTTTCACTGCATATTATTAATTGTATAGTGGAAAATTAAGTGCATGTATATTTGTCTTTTCCTTTTTATTTTACCATGTGTTGACCCCACCCCAATAACTTTTTTTATCATGAACAATAAGTTAGCTTTTTTGTTGTTATCTTTAGTTTAGTTACATATAAATTATTAAAAACAATTAATAAATACAATTGCACGCACTTTTCTCTTGTCTTCAATGTTACTTTACTTTAGAACCTACAATTAGCCAGAAATACAGTGTTATGTTTACCCTTATTACAAGACACACTAAACCTCAAACGTAGATGCACTTCCCATCTGCCTCCATTTATCTCTAAACACAAAAAGATTTGGGTTTTCTTAAACCCTTAGCTGTTTTGACAATTGTTGAACTCTCATTACGATTATATATTTGGATTTCCTCTTTGCATAAGCAGTTGTTAACTAGATTAATTACAATCAATAACATAGAAGCTGTATATGCAATAGATAATTTAAATGTCACTTACTGTTAAAGGGCCTTTTTACACTACCTTTTGCATATTATACAAATGTTTGCAGACTTTAAGTGTCCTTTTGGCCTGCTTAGAGTAGTGTTTGTCAAAATTAACTGCATTATTTGTAAAAATCAACAACAATTCTACCAAAAACAGAGCTCTTAAGTATACAGCTGTTTTTTCCTATTTGTGGAACTCCCTGTGCTTTGCCATCAACATGGCAGGCTTCATCCTCATGTAGCTACAGAGTTGTGTATTTTATTATAAAGACAGTGACTGGTCAAGTATAAGAAATTTCAAGAACTTAATTGAAATATTGAAGTGTCAAAAGTATTCACCCCCTTGGATATTTTCACATTGTATTACAACAGTATTAATTTAATAACAACCAGAGATTTTCATCACTAATTAATAAAAAGATGTCTATGTAATTGATGAACTATTTCATATTTACATTTCAAGTCAGAAATGTATATTCACTTTAGCCAAAGACATTGCCCGGTCATTTGTTCACTACACTATTCCTGACATTCAATTGTAGTAAAGATTCCCTATCGTAGGTAGATTAGGATCACCACTTTAAAAATGTGAAATGTCCAAATAATTGTAGAGAGAATGATTTGTCAGCTTTTATTTCTTTCATAACATTCCAAATGGGTCAGAAGTTTACATACACTAAAATAGTAATTGTCACGGGTGTGTTGGTGAAGTGATGGAGGCAGTATGCAGGAGTGGTTTCCATTTGATGGTTAATAGATAAAAGTAGCAGCAAGCCAGTGTACACATATATATATCAGCTGCACAACGACAGCAGCAGCCTTAAGCATCTGGGGGCCCGTTTCAATAACTAATATGCAAAGGTATAAACACAAAACCTCCGATATTATACTTCAGGTTGCTTAAGCCATTAGTGGGGGTTGTAAATGTTGCCATGGTAACCACAAGTTCAACCAATCAGACGTCAGTGTTTTGGTTAGAATTGTGGGTAGTGTAGTATTTCTCCAGAAGATCGCAAATAACAAGGTCGATTTCATACGTTGTGGCTTTTATATCCTACAGAGAAAAATAATGGGATTTTGCTGGTCTGTTGGTGCCCCAATGGAGGGCGGGGCCTGTTTCAATTGAAACGGGTGAAACATAGGTAAGGCCACGTCCGCACAACAAATATACTACTGTGCTCTAACACGACACAGGATGCGGTTGCTAGGTACAGAGCGTACGCCTGGCTGTAACATACAAATATATAAACTGTACTCAATTTAGTAGATGTACAACGACACAGAATGTGGTGAACACACAAAATACACACATACTAACGAATACATACTATGGCTGCTACTTTCTCCACCCTGTTGACAGGAAACATTCACATTGACACACAAAGACAAGGGGAATCAGAGGGAACACTTACATACACTGAGTAGAAAACAAGGGACAGCTGATGTAAATGAAGGTGCAATCACATAGACAAGACAATTAGTGACAATTACAGATAACGTCCAAGTCTCGCCACAAGATGGGCCTATGCCATCCTGTGGCGAGTCCCATCCAGGTTATGACAAATATGGTAACGTTGCCAGTAAATTGTTTAACTACAGTCAAATGTTGTGGAAGGCCTTCCTCAAGCTTCCCACAATATGTTGGGTGGATTTAGGCCGATTCCTCTTGACAGAACTTTTTTATTTGAGTCAGGTTTGTATGCTTCCTTGCTTGCACATGCTTTTTTAAGTTCGCCCCACATATTTTATATGTGGCATTCACTAGGCCACTCCAATACCTTGACTTTGCTGTCCTTCAGCCTTAAACTTTGGAAGTATGCTTGAGGTAATTGTCCATTTGGAAGTCCCATTTGTGACCAAGATTTAACTCACTGACTGATGTCTCTTTGTTTCAATATATCTGAACCGTACATCTCAGAAGTTATCCGAAACTATTTTGAAAACATGAATTACATTATATGCCAACATATTTACAGTGGGGAGAACAAGTATTTGATACACTGATGATTTTGCAGGTTTTCCTACTTACAAAGCATGTAGTGGTCTGATTTTCATCATAGGTACACTTCAACTGTGAGAGACGGAATCTAAAACAAAAATGCAGAATATCACACTGTATGACTTTTAAATATTGAATTCGCATTTTATTGCATGAAATAAGTATTTGATCACCTACCAACCAGTAAGAATTCCAGCTCTCACAGACCTGTTTGTTTTTCTTTAAGAAGCCCTCCTTTTCTCCTCTCATTACCTGTATTAACTGCACCTGTTTGAACTCTTTACCTTTATAAAAGACACCTGTCCACACACTTAATCATCAGACACCTGTCCACACACTTAAAAGACACCTGTCCACACACTTAATCATCAGACTCCAACCACTCTACAAAGTGAAGACCAGTGAGCTATGTAAAAACATCCGGTATAAAATTGTAGACCTGCACAAACCTGGGAAAAATCGGCAGTGTATCAAATACTTATTCTCCCCACTGTAGGGTGTTGCCCCTGCACATTTCATTTTTGGGGATTCATGCATACATATTCCACACATTCTATACATTCCATAGCGTTCAAAATTATATTACAACATTCACGGTTAAGGTTAGGCATCAGGAAACTAATGGTTAAGGTTAGGCATTACATTACTGAAGATAAGGTTAGGATTAAAGTAAGGGTTAACATTACAAAAAAGGAGAATCCTCTGTCTGTATCACACTGCAATGGAGAACAAAACACACAAAATGTCCATCTAGATTCGAACTCGCAACACCGCCTCGCGAACACCAGCATGAGAGTCGCGGATTATATGCCCTTCCACCATCCCCGACCTCTACCCTTCGGAAAATCTTTGCTACTTACATGCTATGTCATGATATTCATATGTTAATATTAGTGCTGTCAGTTAAATGTATTATTAACGCCATTAACCCAAACCCCTTTTAACGGCGTCAATTTTTTTATTGCGAGATTAACGCAAATCCAGTTCTGGAATTTGGGTTTGTGTTGTGAGCTGGCCAACGAGTAATAGGCTACATTAAGTTTTTAGTGGATGGCGAGCGCGAGACGCCGAAATGGATGCCAGTAAAAATCTGAATGGAAAGTTTACTTTTACAAAGTTGCCAAATGGCTCCATTGACAAGACCAAAGTGATCGGTGTGTTTGGTCGTTGTGAACTGAGCAATCATTGCAGCCCGTCCAGTCTGATACATCACTTGATGGCAAAGCACACAGATTATGCAAATTCTCTGCCCCCTCGTCAAAGCCAGGTGAGAATGGATTACTCCAGACAGTATGCCAATGTTGTTTTCAATTAAAAAAAACATTTGCACAAAGCAAGCCGATCCACTTTTACATGTAGATAAGAGTTAATTGCGAGTTAACTATGACATTAATGCGATTAATCGCAATTAAATATTTTAATCATTTGACAGCACTAGTTAATATTTAACGTTATTCAGTTGTTTAATTTAGTTTTCTACGAACATAATTTAGCCTCTCATACGTTGATATTTCACATGCTTCGGCTTTACAAAATAGTTCCCTCAGAACGAATTTCATGCAATTTTGGGTTCTACATACTTTTCCTTCCTCACCTATTTTGTGAAGTGCATCAGTCCCTCCCACAGAAAATCAACCCTGCAACATGACCAGTTTTCGTGGTCAGGACAGTGTTTTTCGCTTTGCAAGAAGCCTTCCCTTGTTTCCTCCAAACATAACGGTCATTATGGAGACAGACCAGAGGACTTTTCTTTAAATAGTTTGGTCTTTGTCCCATTGTGCCTTAGCAAACACCTGTTCCTTGCTGAGCGGCCTTGCATGTTATGTCAATATAGGACTCGTTTTACAAAGGATACAGATACTTTTGTACCTGTTTCCTTTACTTTTGTTCTGGGATTGAATTGTACTTTACACCTGATTCCATGCCTCTCTTGGAGACAGAATGCATCTTCTTCCTGAGCTGTATGATGACTGCATGGTCCCATGGTGTTGATACTTGCATACTATTGTTTGTACCAAGTGCATAGATGATGTCGTTCCACGGGTCATTGTTAAGACCTTCCCCAACCAAAAGACCTGGGTTAACGGTAATGTCTGTGCCAAGCTTGCAGCACAGTCCTCTGCCTATAACTCTGGGGACCTGGAGGCTCTTAGGAGGGCCAGATATGACCTACGGAAGGCCATCAGAGATGCTAAAAGAGGCTATAGGGACAAATTGGAGTCAAACTACAACAGCTCAGACCCAAGGCGCATGTGGTGTTGACTGCGGCAGATAATGGAGTACAAAGGGAGAAATAGCTGTGATGCCCATCCCCACGCCTCACTCTCCGACAAGCTCAACACCTTCTTTGCACGGTTTGAGGTGGCCAACATCACTCCTGAGAAGCTAGCTGAGAACCCAGATGACTGTACTCTCTCCCTGGACATGGCTGATGTAAGGACAGCTTTTAAAAAAGTGAACCCGCGGAAGTCTCCAGGGCCAGATGGCATTCCAGGCCGTGTCCTATGAGGATGCGCTGACCAGCTAGCGGAGGTATTCACCACCATATTCAACCTCTCCCTAACCCAGTCTGTAGTTCCCTCCTGCTTCAAGCAGGCCACCGTTGTCCCGGTTCCAAAGAAACCTACCATCACCTGCCTAAATGACTACCGCCCAGTAGCACTGACCTCCATCATCATGAAGTGCTTCGAGCAGCTGGTCAGAACCCACATCTGCACCGCCCTTCCGGACACCTTGAACCCCCTACAATTTGCATACCGCCCCAACAGATCTACAGACGATGCCATCGTACTGACGGCACACACCGCCCTCTCCCATCTGGAAAAACGGAACACATACGCAAGGATGCTATTTGTGGACTACAACTCAGCATTCAACACTATTGTTCCTGCTAAGCTCATTCCCAAGCGCAGGACCCTGGGTTTTAACAACTCCCTGTGCAACTGGATCCTGGACTTCCTAACAAGCAGACCCCAGATCGTCTTGTACGCCCTATTCACATATGATTGTGTGGCCATACGCAGCTCTAACATCATCATAAAATTTGCTGACGACACAACCATCCTAGGTCTCATCTCCAACAACGATGAAACCGCTTACAGAGAGGAGGTAAATGTCTTGGCTACCTGGTGCCAGAGCAACAACCTCTCTCTCAACGTCAGCAAGACTAAGGAGATGATAGTGGACTTTAGGAAGCGGCAGAGGGAGGGTCTTGCCCCCATACACATCGATGGAGCTGAAGTCGAGAGAGTTTCAGAGTTCAAGTTCGTCGTGTGTTCATCAGTGACGACCTCACATGGTCCAGACGGACAATCTCGGCAACAAAAACTGCCCAAAAGTGCCTATACTTCCTGAGGAGACTCAAGAAGTTTGGCATGTCTGCCAGGATTTTAATAAACTTCTACAGGTGCACCATTGAAAGCATCCTTTCAGGTTGCATTACAGCCTGGTACGGCAGCTGCTCTGCTGCTGATCACAAGGCCCTTCAGAGGGTGGTGCGAGTCAGCGGAGCGCATCATAGGCTGCTGTCTCCCCACCGTGCAAGGCATCTACCACAAGCGATGCCTTAGGAAAACACAGAACATTCTAAAAGACCACAGCCATCCAGGCCGTTAGCTTTCTCACTGCTACCATATGGTAGACTTTACCGGAGCATCAAAGCATGGACTACCAGATTAAAAAACAGGGCATTCGGCTGCTCAAAATGGAACATTGATCACAAATCATTTCTAGAGCTCTTACATTCTTTGGTCACTTTATCCACTCTACATCTGATGTAGCAGTATCCAAATGCACCTTTAAAAGTAACTTTCCATGCCATATCTATAATATGTATTACTTCTGCTGTGGTACACTCTCCGGATCACTGCTCAGTACATAGTGTATTGTTATTATTATTATTTTTATTGTTTTAAAAATTCTTCACATTGTATATAATCTTTTTAAGCCCACTGTGTAGATGTGTTGAGCCATGTCAAAAGAATTTCTCTGCATAGGATGATGCATATGACAAATAAACAACTTTGACTTTTGTACAGATGATTGTGGTACTTTCAGGTGTTTGGAAATTGCTACCAAGGATGAACCAGTATGGTAAAGGTCTACAATGTTTTTTTCTCAGGGCTTAGTTGATATCTTTAGATTTTTCATGATGTCAAACAAACAGGCAATGGTAGGACTTGAAATACATCCACAGGTAACTCCAATTGACTGAGATTATGTCAATTAGCTTTTAAATCCACAACATAATTTTTAGGAATATGCCATGATGTTTAATGGCACAGTCAGCTTGGTGCATGTAAATTTCTGACCCACTGGAATTGTGATAATGGAATATTCTGTCTTCACAAAATTTGTTGGAAAGATTACATGTGCCATTCACAAAGTAGAAGTCCTGACCAGCTTTCCATAACTATAGTTTGTTAACATGACATATGTGGAGTGGTTGACAAATGAGTAAAATTATTTAAACCTCAGTGTATGTACAGTTGTAATCCAAATTATGTACAAAATTATTATTCAACTAATTATTCACCATGCTTGACTCTTGGTAGAGTGTATTGGAGCTAACCTTTCCTATGTTTTTGTGTCAGTAGTGGTGTACATCTTGGAGTTCTGTCATGGAAACCTTTTGCGTTCGGTATGCAACTCACTGTGCTCACTGAAACCTCAGTGTCTGTTGCCAACAAGTCTTGCTGCAGGTCTTTTGGAGTTACTCAAGTGTTTTTCACAACCTGCCGTCCCAGAAATCTGGTTTCAGTCATTGATAGCTACCTTTTTCTGCCCTGTCTAGGTAGTGTTACCACCATTCCCTTAACATTGAACTTCTGAACTATGCTTCCAGCAGTGTCTCTGGGAACATTCAGTGCCTTCACTGTCTTTTAATATTATTTTAATATCATGTTCCTCATTTTTGAAGGGTGATTATCTCTTCTCTTAACTTTTTAGACCATTCTTTTGACTTAGCAATCTCTCTCTTGTTCCAGACTCCCATACATTTGTACACTGTCTTAAATCAGTCTCGGATAGGGAGGATTGAAGTGGAAATTCTTTGCTGTAGTATTAATATGTCAAACATTTTAGAAAACTTATACAGTATCTCACAAAAGTAAGTTCCCTCACATTTTTGTAAATATATGATTATAACTTGTCATGTGACAACACTGAAGAAATTACATTTTGCTACAACGTAAATAAGTGAGTGTACAGCTTGTATAACAGTGTAAATTTGCTGTCCCCTCAAAATAACTCAACACACAGCCATTAAGGTCTAAAATGCTGGCTAAATGTGAGTACCCTAGGTGAAGATGTCCAAATTGTGCCCAATTAGCCATTTTCCTTCCCCTGAGTCTTGTGACTATTTAGTGTAACAAGGTCTTAAATTTCTTACATTTGGTGTTATCGCTCTCACACTCCCTCATACTGCTCAGTGTGTTTATCTAAAGTACATGTGTGATGCTCTCCTTCCTATGGCAGTTATGCTCAGGAGTTATTTTGATCTTGTATTGTCTGATGTATTGTCTGTCTACCCCGTCTAGTTATTGTAGTCCTATGTCAGTTTGTGTATATTAGTTTATGTATGGCCCAGCATTCTGTTTTAGTTTCCTATGTCTCCCTCTTGTTGTGTTAGTAGGTCAGTCCCTCCCTGGTGTCTAAGTTCCCACATGTTAATAGTTCATTATGGTCAGCTGTGTGTCATTTGTTTCCCCAAGTCCTCTGTATATAAGATGCTGTTCTTTGTTAGTTGCTAGGTCAGTAACTAGTACAGTGGAAAGAGGTGCTGTAAAGTCTTTTCTGCCTGTGTTTCTGCATGCTCTAGTTCTGTCTGTATTCTGTTCAGGTACAACAAGTCATGAGTACAAACTGTCAACAAACTGTTTGTAGTGTTTCTGGTTTTTGTTTTGGTATTTAATAGAATCTCTAATTAAAATGTCCTATTTTTATAGTTAGCCTGCCGGCGTTCTTGTGTTTTAGATATACCAGTTTATCTGTTTAGCTTCATATAGTGTTTTTTTGTTTTCAATATATCAGTAAACATTTGTATCAATAAAGTACATTCATAGTTTCTATATAGTCTTGTTTACTTCTGCCTGAGAGCTATCATTACAACATGGTTCATTGTTTATCCGCTCGGTTCGTTCACTGTGTAAACTGTTTATTTTATCAAAATCTAATTTCTTTGGTGGAAATGGGGTAAATGTTAACTACACTATGTGTTGCATGTAACTTCATCAGGGTTTGGTTTTATTGTAGAGTTCCATAACACTAGAGGGTGGCTAATCAATGTAATTCCTTATGGAGATTCTTCAGCACCTAATCAGCGGATCAGTGTGTAATCACTAATCATGTTTGCGTTCAACCTCTCGTCCGGGTTGTTGTGTCTTCTCGTCTTCCTCATCCATCCAATTGATAATAGGGAAATCCAGTGGTCTCTTCCTACCGGGCCATCATACTACCTAGCCATCTATCATGGCACATGTGAGATGTATGGTACAGAAATAGATCAATAAACAAAACACTGAAACAATACACTCACCTAAAGGATTATTAGGAACACCCGTTCAATTTCTCCTTAATGCAATGATCTACTCAACCAATTACATGGCAGTTGCTTCAATGCATTTAGGGGTGAGGTCTTGGTCAAGACAATCCCCTGAACTCCAAACTGAATGTCAGAATGGCAAAGAAATGTGATTTAAGCAATTTTGAGCGTGGCATGGTTGTTGGTGCCAGATGGGCCAGTCTGAGTATTTCACAAGGGTTCAGTTACTGGAATTTTCATGCACAACCATTTCTAGGGTTTACAAAGAATGGTGTGAAAAGGGAAAAATGTCCAGTATGCGGCAGTCCTGTGAGCGAAAATGCCTTGTTGATGCTAGAGGTCAGAGGTGAATGGGCCGACTGCTTCAAGCTAATAGAAGGGCAACTTTGACTGAAATAACCACTCGTTACAACCGAGGTATGCAGGAAAGCATTTGTGAAGCCACAACACTCACAAACTTGAGGCGGATGGGCTACAACAGAAGAAGACCCCACCGGGTTTCACTCATCTCCACTACAAATAGGAAAAAGAGGCTACAGTTTGCAAGAGCACACAACATTGGACAGTTGAAGACTGGAAAAATGTTGCCTGGTCTGATGAGTCTCGATTTCTGTTGAGACATTCAGATGGTAGAGTCAGAATTTGGCGTAAACAGAATGAGAACATGGATCCATCATGCCTTGTTACCACTGTGCAGGCTGGTGGTGGTGGTGGTGGTGTAATGGTTTGGGGGATGTTCTCTTGGCACACTTTAGGGCCCTTAGTGCCAATTGAGCATTGTTTCTGACCATGTCCATCCCTTTATGGCCACCGTGTACCCATCCTCTGACGACTACTTCCAGCAGGATTATGCACTATGTTACGAAGCTCGAATCATTTCAAATTGGTTTCTTGAACATGACAATGAGTTCACTGTACTAAAATGGCCCCCACAGTCACCAGATCTCAACCCAAAAGAGCATCTTTGGTATGTGGTGGAACAGGAGCTTCGTACCCTGGATGTGCATCCCACAAATCTCCATCAACTGCAAGATGCTATCCTATCAATATGGGCCAATATTTCTAAAGAATGCTTTCAGCACCTTGTTGAATCAATGCCACGTAGAATTAAGGCAGTTCTGAAGGCGAAAAGGGGTCAAACACAGTATTAGTATGGTGTTCCTAATAATCCTTTGGGTGAGTATATGTGCCAGCATTCTCAAATTGGCCAAATTGTCTGATTAATTATATCCCTGGCTGGCAATGATCATGCTAAATTTTATCTCAGAAAACCCATGGTCAGGCTCAAACCCACAGCCAGTGCAGAATAGACTGCCCTGCAATGCAGCAACTTAGCCCACTACACCACGCGTAGTAACTTTTTTAACCCGCATTTTACATCAAACCTCTCTTAACCCTTCATGGCATAGATTACGGTTTGTGTTTTAAAGACAAGTTGGGCTGCTAGGGAATAATTTAATGTTGGCGTGGGCGGAGCCTGTTCCGTTGTATGCAGCCTCTTTATTAGGTACACCTGTTCAACTGTTCTGAATGCAAATATCTAATCAGTAAATTACATGGCCTCTGCAACGAGATTTCTGAGAAGGCAGGTTGTAAAAAGTGCTTGAGTGACTGTCTTAAGCAAATCCATTAGCAGTTTCTTGAAAATGTAGGCCTCTAGTTTTGGTTGGAACTGTAGATGTTTGACTTCATCTGTAATTGTGCAAATCTGAAATTTAAGGGAAATACTTAAGGGAACTTCCTTACTTATGAGGAAGTTCTTTGGTGATATTGGGTGAAAACCACATGTTTTCACTTTTGCTCATTTTTATTATTTTACTTATGTTTAAAGCAGAACCCACTAAAATATTCAAAATATTTCACTAATTTTTACTCAGAATATCATCTGTAGTTTCAAAATCATATGGTAGTCAATGAAGAAAATGTGGACATGTTTGTTTCATCAGACCAGATGACTTCACAGTGTGTTGTAAATTTTGTCAGTCAATAAAATAAGGAGCTAGGCAAATCCATCAGTATAGAGAAAATCTAATATCTAGACTATCTTCAACACACACCTGGTATTTCCGGTTGGTTAAGTTAAACATAGTCAACCCATGTGGCTTTCTTGAATTACATTTCCTTTTCATTTAAAAAGCAATTTGTCTGGGGATAGGCCCTGTGCCGCCTGTCCACAACATGATCCAGATACCAAAGATGCTTTCAGGGATAAGACACACCACTGAATAACTGATTGTTTCACCTACAGAAACACATGATGACTAACTCAGGGTCATTCTTCATCTGGGTTAGGCCTGTGACACAAGAGATTCTTCTTACCAGGAATCACAGAGAACAGCTCCAATCAACTTTGAAGTACCTGCAGAACATCACTATAGTATTGCTTTTGCCTCTGATGGAAATGCCATGCAACACAATTAGACATAAGGACAAATCCACAAAAAAAAACATACTCATGCAACAACTATTCTAGTATAAGATATGAATATTTAGACTCCTCTGCGTTTATTATTGTAAGTGTTTTCTCAGTTTCTTTACATACCTTCGCCCCTGTGTTCTTCATTCTCCCTGCACGGAATCATTGTATTTCTAAACATGACAATGACCCAAACCACACAGCAAAACTGACCACACAGTGGTTGAAGGAGAAAAAGGTGAATTTCCTTGCATGGCCTAGTCAGAGCCCAGACTAAAACCCCATTGAAAATATGTGGAAGGACTTGAAGACAGTAGTCCACAAATGGTCAACATCAAATTTAATTGAATTTGAGCAGTTCTGAAAAGAAGAGTCAAATATTACAACGTCTAGATTTGCAAAGTTAGTAGAGACATATCCTAACAGACTAAAGGCTGTAATTAAAGCAAATGGTGGTTCAACAAAATACTGAAACAAGAAGGTGATCCTTTTTCCAACTCAGTGATTGTTTTTTTATGACATGTTAGTGATATCTTTCACTTGGATGTTATAAGTTGCACTGCGTAAATACAGCTGAATGAAACAAAAACTGTTTCTGTCTTCATTTCAGGCTGCAAAGCAACAAAACATGAATATTTTACATGGAGGTGATTCTTTTCTATACCCACTGTACTCTGAATCAGTAACCATGGCAACATACTCTGTGAACTCAGTGAGTTTTATTTAACTAACACTGAGGAGTGTCCTACTCTGTAACTGAAACTTACATCTGAATGTGTTAGGCAGGGTGTACCCTGTCCTGTAGGGGCCAGCTGATTTTGAAGCACAAATACACTGGAACAAAATATAATTTAACTTTACTTTTTGCATAGAGGCTGATTAATTGGAACACACAATTTGTTTGGTGAGCTCATTAAGCCTTGATCTTCATAGACAGGTGCATCCAATCATGAGAAAGTGTATTTAAGGTGGACAATTGCAAGTTGTTGCTACAAAAGCTATTGCAGAGATTTAAGCTGTCAATGTCCACTGTGAGGAACAAAGTGAGGAAATGGAAGACCACAGACACAGTTCTTGTTAAGGCCAGAAGTTGGCAGGCCAAGTAAAATATTGGAGAGGCAAAGGCGAAGAATGGTGAGAACAGTAAAAAACAGCCCAATCAAACAATCAATCAATCAATCAATCAAATTTATTTATAAAGCACTTTTTACAACAGCAGTTGTCACAAAGTGCCTTGACAGACAACCGGCTGAGACCCCAAAGAGCAAGCAACACGGTCTGATCTGAAACAGTGTCGCGCGGTGGAATGTTCTGGACGTTGTGTATTCAAATAAACGGTATGGCAGTATATTAGAAAGGTATATCATAACAAAAATATACACCGGTATTCGGTGGGAACCGGTATACCGCCCAGCACAACTGTGTCCTTCAATTATTTGATATATCACAATGAAACTGCTGATCCAAACAGCCAATTATTTATAAATGAAAATTATGGAAATTGTCAGGGGTGCCTAAACTTTTGTATACGACTGTATATAGATAATCCAAACTAACAATTACTGGCTAGCTAGCCACTACAGTTAATTTTGGACCATTTAAAGTTTACACAACAACCGATAAAGTCCTGAACGATACTTGTTTTTGTCGTTTTTTAAATAAGAATAACACAAAACAGTATATAAGCACTTTCCATGTAGTTATATTCTGTCACAACAGTGTTTCCTCTTGTCCACAGTAGAACAGGCAGGTAACTCTAAAACCACTCAGTCCATTTTTGTCCTTAGTCCTGCGATAACATTTATGTAAATTTGCGGTTAACATTAACTAGAAGGCTAATGAATAATGGGTAGCACTTTACATTATAGCACAGTAATAAGATGGTAATAGTGGGGTAACAGTGTGATTATAAAGGGGTAATGTATACTGTAGGTAATACCATGTAATTACCAAAGTAATAATTGGGTAAAACATCACAGTAATAAGATGTAATGGTGGGTTAATAAGGTTATAAAATGGTAACAGATTTGGATTTTCAGTTCGTTTTTCACTTGAAATTATATTTGTTTGCTTATGAGTCACTTCATAGCTGGTTAGTCTAAGGCATGGTCTAAAACTCTTTATATACGGACTATGGTGTCTTAAAACCGGTCATGTTTTTATCTGTCTATGTTGTTTAGTTATTGATTTGATAGTTTGTTTTTGAATCTTACACACTGTGTGTTCATAGTACGTTTTCTGATCTTTGGCATCCTGCACCATTTCATAATGTTAATTACTCAGGTAAGATGTGGGTATGCTTATGCGAGTGTAGTCTAATTTACCTGAAAGAAGAAAAAAATAATAATGGGTGTTAACACTTATGTATCCTCTTTTTAGTGGTGTTACAGTTCCATTTCAGTATGTTGTCATTGGTTGTTTTTAAGTTGTATCTTTCTTAAAAATTACAGCGCCAAAGTAATCACGATTAACATGAGCAACTCTGTCATGTTTATGATAGAGGAGCTTTAAAATGATTTCTAATCCGTCTCACGTCAGTGGCAGTGTTGACTTAATTCTTGTTGGCATGGAAACTTATTTAGGTAAACTGGGAACATTAGGATTTCAGAGGCTATATAGTATTATGATATACTGTAGTAATTGTATTGCTTACAACATTTTTATTTATTTATGGGATAGTAAGAAGCGCAGTGAGAAACCTTCAAGTGACCATCCCCCACCTTCCTTAGTCCTCCACTGGAGCTTCAGCCAGGTATGCTACAGTAATCGTGGGCTACAGTTTTGGCATCAACTTGCCTTCTTCCATTTCAAAATATTTTTTTGGAACAATCAGTCTGTGCTACCATCCCGTTTTCTTAATATCACACTTAGAACAATGTTTTAAAAACTTTTAAAGTAACTGAACTGAGTGATTCAGTTAACTGTAGTGATTCCTAGTTAAAATCATCAAAACCAACAAACATGATGTAGCCTCAGATTTGCTTACTTCAATGGGATTTACATGACAGCAGAATAGCAGGGCAAAAATACATTGATTTAAGTGCATTATTCACCAAAATCAAATGCTTAGCTAATTAGTAGAAAATTGTATTGGGTTTACATTGTGCATTTCAGTGGCTAGGCAATCACAATCATTAAGGATTCTGAATTTTTTAATTTATATACAAATATATACACTCTAAAGAGCATGAATACATTTATCAGGCAAATTAAGTGCCAGTTGATCAAAACAGCAATTATGAGATAGAGGCTTAAAATGGTCTAGTGATTGACAGTTAAAGATTTTGATATAGTGTTTTTGATATAGTGTTTGAGGCACAGTGTGCTCATACTAGGCTAATGCTATATGGAAATACACAGGAAAAGGCATTAGTATAGACAAATATAGTTTATTACTTGCCTACTTCTATTAGACAAATGAAGCAATTGAAGAAGGGAGCATTAAAGACATGGGAGAGAGGCAGGTAGAGCAGCAGGGTCACCGATGAAGACTTAGATATGATTAAAACAGTGAAAGTGGAAAAGTGGTCATTTTACAATATTGTTTGAGGCAAGTTGTGAAGTGGCAGTAATACTATATAAATATTGTAAGTGTTAAGCAGTTAATAGTTTGATTGAATAATGTGTCCATACTGCTCAGAAAGTACATACATTAGTTAATAGAAAGTGGTTCCAACCCTCTTCTGGAGGACAACCAGGCAGTGCATCACCTTCCTTTAGCATTTCATATATTCCCATTCATTTTATGGGTAACTTTGATAGCGAATAAATTGATATCTGAAGCGTTTAAAGAATCTCTTTGTCATTTTTTTATTTCTAAGGAAACACAACAATGTATAAAACGCTCCATTACCTTGTATCTCACATCATGACACCATAGCAGCCGCTTTTGTCAAAAATAGGCTAACGATTGTGTCATAACCACGCAACTTTCTATCGCACAGTAGAGAAATTACCGCATAGTCCAGGAGAAGCTCACAGTCAATTGGGAGGCAAACAGTCAAAATGAGAAAATAATTTATCAGAATAGTTACCAAAAGTATCTCCTGCTCCTACGCTCATGGACAACTTCTACCCACGCTCTCTTCTCTGCGAAAAGCAAGATTCAGAACGATTCAGATATCTCTTGGCATAGCAACGAGAAGAATTACAATTTTCAGACAGGTTGCTCACATCACGCTCAGCATGAGGCTGCGCAGTATGCTCAGGCTACACCGGAAATATGCTTCTATTTGACTTCAGTTGGTCTCAATTGAAATGTATGGAGTCACATCGTTCATTTTGTATACTGTCATTGATTTCAACCAAGACCGATTGAAGTCAATTATAGGCACTGTTTCACTAGAACAGATGAAATACCTGAACTGACTAGGACTTTTCATAGTATTTGACTGCTTGAGAAATATGACTAGGTCAGAAGAATATTTTGAAAAGTTAACAAAAGAGACCATGGCCCTTCACAAACAAGGAACAGGATACAAAAAGATAGCAAAGGAACTAAAGGGTCCAATACACACTGTTGAAAGCATAGTTCACTAGTTCAAAGTTAAAGGAATGTTGGTTGCACAATGTGGACCAGATTTCTGAGTTGACAATTTGTGAAAATTGCTCGAGTAACTGATGTAAGCAAAGTGACTGCTACAAGTGCAATCAAAATAGCAGTTTCTCGAAAATGCAGGGCTTTAGTTATTATTATTATTTTTTTTGGAACTTGTTGATGCTTCGGGCAACTGCCGTCCGCTAGCCCACTAGCTGTAGCAACACCATTTGTTCAACTGGCCACCTGAACTATTCCTTTATAACGATTCTTCCTAAAACATAATGTATAACCTCGGGAAACTCACTTCACCAATCGGGAAGCTATTCATATATTTATAACACCTAGATCCTCTGATAGCAAAACACTTCTCTCCTTAATATATCTACATTGAAAAGTAAGGGCAAACATGGCATCGTTGACCAAGTCAGACAAAATGTAAACTACAGAAAACTACGTGCATGGTGTACCAGTGGTAGGGAGTCCTACATTCATATCTATGGGTAAGTGTTATTGTCTAATTCATGTTGTTTCATATAGCTGTTGAAACTATTACTGTCGATTCAATTGCTCTAACTTGCTGGCTATCTAGCTAGCCTATATCTAGGTAGCTTAACTTGCCTAACCAGAGTTAGATACAGTTCAAACGTGTTATTGTCTAATTTGTGCTGTTTCATATAGCCTATAAAACTATTAGTGTTGATTTGTCATTCTAGCTTGCAGGCTATTTGGCTAGCCTATAGCTAGGTAGCCTAATTTGCCTAACCAGAGTTAGGTACAGTTCAAAACTTTGTTTTAAAGTAGCTACCTAACTCGGGAACCTATTCATATATTTATATTTTGGACACAAGAAGGAGTTACATTTTCACCTTGGGGTGCAATTTTGGACAAAACAAGGAGTTTCTACCTGCTGCTAGCTAACAACAGAGAACTGAGCTCTACATGGAAATGTCCAGGAGTTCTCTCTGGAACAGCTGAATACCAGTCTACATTAATGGGCCACTGCCGCTCTGTTGGTCTGACCATTGCTTTAAGGTCAACAGCCATGCTAATAATTTTGAGCTTTTTCAACAATGAATGGTGAGCTACGTGATTTGACCACAAAGGTAAGCGTTTATGATCGAATGAATAATGAACATTTATAGAACATTGCTAAACATGTAGAAATGTTAACCAGATAGGTGATTAATTTCCTAGGTAATTATCCTTCAAAATGAAAGTTTTAAGGACATGACATTAGCTGTCTATTGAAGTGAACGATAGCCAATGTGGCATCTCATTCCTATATATTGTGCGATAACTTCATTTCGAAATGTATCAGTGATAGATTTTTAGTGTTGGGTATCGTTTGGATTTTTACGATTCCGATGCTGAACTGGTACTTTTAAAATGATTCAGATTTCTAAATAATTCCTAAACTAATACTTGAAAAAATTAAAAATAACATTAAAGAAAGGCCCTTATAGAGTTTTTTTATAAAAAAATTATGTAAATATAAAAATATATATAAATGTTTTAAATTACTTAAATATATAATAAGTCACCTAACACACGACTACAATAACTTAATAATAAATAACAGTTACATTATTAACAAGTAACAACTTCAAACTTTAGTAGTTCTTTTGCAGAAAAATGACCATATTTCCCTTCTCTGGCAAGACTGTACGATGTCCTCTCCTGACTTATTCTTTTGCGCTACCGTATCTCAGACGTTCTCCCAAATGACGTTCTCACTAACTATTTTGAAAACATGATTTAAGTAACAACAAAATAAAGGTTGAGTTGGTATGCTAACTAAACCAGTTTCAAACTTTAGTAGTTCTTTTGCAGAAAAATGACCATATTTTCCTTCTCTGGCAAGACTGTACGACGTCCTCTACTGACTTATTCTTTTGTGCTACCGTATTTCAGACGTTCTCCCAAATGACGTTCTCAGGAAACTATTTTGAAAACATGATTTAAATTGTGTGCCTACATATTTGTGGTGTTTTTACGTTGAGCTGCCCGTTTTGTTATTAGGCTATATTCGTCCTTCTATTACATTGCACCTGCATGTTTCATTTCGCCAGTTCAGGCAAGAACATTCCACACATTCCATAGCATTCTAAATTATATATTAACGTTCACGGTTAAGGTTAGCTATGTGGTTACCATTGATTGTATATGTTGTTACTGAGGTTAAAGTTTAGGCTTAGGGTTAACATTACTAAAAAAAATATATAATGTGCAACACGCAAAAAAAAAAAATCATCCATCTGGATTCTAACTTGCAAACTCCGGGATGAAAGTTGGGAAAGTTTGGCATTTTAAAAGTAGCCTACATTCAGGGTATCTAGCTAACTGTAGACTACAGAGAAAGTGTGATATTTTTACGTCCTTTCGCAGCATCAGAGGGAAAATACTTCAGTCGACACATTAAGTGGAATCAAAATTAGGAATCGAAATTTGCATTCTGATCCGGTCCGATTCCTACCGGTTGCGTAGGAACCGGTTCCATAGTGGAACCGGGTTTCGGTACCCAACCCTATTCATCGCTGCGCGTTAATGAGCTTGACTGAGAGAGTAACAAATGAGTGCTTATACCTATTGTATTTGCATATAGGAACCCGGTACCTCTTTCCTGAGTTCAATAACTCAAACTCTGAAAACAGCACGTGAGAGTTATCGGCTAAAATAATCTTGGCCTGCCTGATTGTTACCTGATCAAAAAGCTCCTGTGGGTTAAGGGGTGCAGGTGTTCCCATAATTTTGCCTGCCGTTTTAACCAGATTGAAAATCTTGAGTTTGGGATTTGACTGTCAAATTCTTAAACCCGCTGGTAATACCATACCGAAGAATTGACTCTATTCTTGCTTTATAAAAGATTAACATTATATTTTTACAGACTCCAAACACTCTAAGTCTGTGCAAGAAATGGAGACGCTGATGTGTTCTAACACAGACATTTGATACGTTTGTGCCAGCTCAGGTCATTATCAATATAAACTCCTAGATATTTAAAAGAGGACACCTGCTTGATGTCATGACCATAATTAGCCACAGGGCTCTGATCTCCAGCTGATCTGGGGTCTACCACCAATTCCACAGTTTTGCTTGTATTAATTTGAAGTTGGTGTGAATCACACCAGTTGACAAGCTTGTCCACAGCAACTTGCTGAATACTTGTGTTGCTTTCTTTAGTAAGCACACTGAGAAGGACAGTGTCATCTGAAAATGTTACTATATATTGGTTTGGCTCAGAGCTAATGCAGTCATTGGTATACAATGCAAACAGAAGAGGTGAACTTACACACCCTTGGGGGGCGCCAGTGCTGCACACTGCTGGATCAGACAGGGCAGAGTTAAACTTCACCTGCTGTGGCCTGTTTGACAAAAAGGAATAATACCACCTGATTAAAAAAAGATTTACATTTAACTGAACTAGTTTCCTAGGCATGATATCTGACTGAATTGAGTTAAAGGCAGAACTAAAATCAACAAAAAGCAGTCTGGCATATGCAACAGGACTTTCAAGGTGCTTAAGAGTGAGTTGCATTATTGTTGATATAGCATCACTTGTACTACAATTTTTTATGTAGGCAAACTGGTATTTATCTAACATTTGTTCCATAACTGTATTGAGTTTCTCAATCATAAGCCTCTCCATTGACTTAAAAACATTAGAGGTAATAGCTACCGGCCGATAATCATTGTTCTCCTGAGGACATGCTTTTTTGGCTACTGGAATAATAATCTTTTTTTTCCAGAGTTCTGGTACTGTGTATGTGTCTATGGAGAGCTGGAAAAGTTTATGCCAGGCCAGTGACAATTCTGCAAAGGTTTGTAAAAAGTAAAGCTGACATGTTATCAGGCCCTTTTCCTTTGTTGTTTGTGTGTTTTTAAACACCCTAGTAACAGTGTGAGGTTCAATTATGATTCTGTCCAAAATCACATTACAAATGAAATTCTCTAACACTACAGCACATTCCCTGTTATTGTCAGTATTAAAACGCATATAAAAATCATTAAATTTGTTTGCCTTTGCAGTTTCATTGTAGGCAAACAGGGGCTTCCTTTTAGTGTCCATATTGGTCATTTGTCTGATAGAGTCCCAAAGTTTCTTTGTGTCAGATTTGGACATCTTGTTCTGCTCGCTCCTTATACTGCTGGCGAGCGGCTCTCATTTGAAGATTTAGGTCTTTTTGTGCAGCTCGGACTTCTGTTTTGTTTCCAGATCTGAAAGCTGTATTCTTCCTGTTGATGCATTCCTTAATACCCTTTGTGATATAGGGTTTGTTATTAGGGTATCTTTTAACAGATTTCTGGGGTATAACGGAGTCAATACAGAAAGACATATAGGCAGTGATTGATTCAGTAGCACTCCTGAGGGATGTCCTCCCAGACCTGGACTAAAGCATCCGTCAACTCCTGGACAGTCTGTGGTGCAACGTGGCGTTGGTGGATAGAGCGAGATATGATGTCCCAGATGTGCTCAATTGAATTCAGGTCTGGGGAACGGGTGAGCCAGTCCATAGCATCGATGCCTTCCTCTTGCAGGAACTGCTGACACACTCCAGCCACATGAGGTCTAGCATTGTCTTGCATTAGGAGGAACCCATGGCCAACCACACCAGCGTATGGTCTCACAAGGGGTCTGAGGATCTCATCTAGGTACCAAATGGCAGTCAGGCTACCTCTGGCAAGCACATGGATGGCTGTGAGGCCCCCCAAAGAAATGCCACCCCACACCATTACTGACCCACTGCCAAACAGGTCATGCTGGCGGATGTTGCAGGCAGCAGAACGCTCTCCAGGGCGTCTCCAGACTCTGTCACATCTGTCACGTGCTCAGTTTGAACCTGCTTTCATTTGTGAAGAGCACAGGGCACCAGTGGCGAATTTGCCAATCTGGGGGTTCTCTGGCAAACTCCAAACATCCTGCACGGTGTTGATTGTAAGCACAACCCCCAGCTGTGGACGTTGGGCCCTCATAGTACCCTAATGGAGTCTGTTTCTGACCGTTTGAGTGAATTTATGGCCTGCTGGAGGTCATTTTGCAGGGCTCTGACAGTGCTCTTCTTGCTCCACCTTGCACAAAGGCAGAGGTAGCGGTCCTGCTGCTGGGTTGTTGCCCTCCTATGGCCTCCACGTCTCCTAATGTATTGGCCTGTCTCTTGGTAGCGCCTCCATGCTCTGGACACTACGTTGACAGACACAGCCAACATGTGCCATCCTGGATGAGCTGCACTATCTGAGCCACGTGTGGGTTGTAGACTCCGTCTCATGCTACCACTAGATTGAAAGCACCGCCAGCATTCAAA
>JACXGM010013180.1:0-17597 GCA_016801145.1 Umbra pygmaea | reverse complement strand
AACAATTCTTGCTGGTTGTGTCCGAAGTCTACCTGGTCATCCCTGCTCAAGTCCACCCAGTTGTAATGCTGACATGGATTAAGCCTGAAGACTCTGCCCACAGCCCACCTGTGTTCACTGAGTCACTGATCATTTGAATGTGTACATGCATTAATGAACAAAGGTCCTGTACTCTTATATTTTCAACCACCACATCCATAACAGAACTGGCCAGCCTTCATTACTGCTCATCTCTAGGTCTCTGCCAAGGTTCCAGGCCTATTAGAATGATTTTGATAGCCACTTTACTTTACAGTTTCTTGTTGTTGCTTAATCCTTGTCCGGTGTCTGTGTAAGCAAATTGTGACTTCTATTTTTAGGGTGATTTTCCCTTATTCTTTTCCTCTTCCAATTGGTATTGCCCAATTCCCACTGACCCTGCCTATTTTGCTGCTCTGCAACTCCTTGGACAGATGCAGGATGGTGAGGGGCGCTCACATGGTTCATCCAAACACATGTCGCAGAGCCGGCCGATTCTTTTCCCACTGTTCATCCAACACGGAGGCCTTTAGTCAGATCATGCACGGGATGATTACGCTCACCAACTACACTTCATGATTTAATTTACAGGTGCCTGATCTGCACACAAGGAGTCGCTGGAGAGCGATGTGGCAAGGCAGATAATGCGACTTATCTATCCCAAATCCCAGGCAGCGCTATGCCAAGTTGCATTGGCCACATTGTGACTTCTTGTGTAAAACTAATTGTATTGATTAAACCTAAGTCTGGTATCACTCTGAAGAACCTGAATTGGTTCCAACTCTGATTTTTTATGATGGCTGATTAAAGAATGCTTACTAACAGAAACAGTTTCTACAAGATTGTCAAACATATTTCAGCACCTACCAACTATAGAAGATTTTACCGGCTAAAGAGGCTCGACTAAAAGATTAATAACATCAGTTAGCTTCACACACAGAATTGCCCAAAACATACCTGCAGAGGTCTGGCAAAAAGTCTTACAAAAAGATGAGATGTAGATAAACATGTACCAGAGTTGTAGGAAGCAGACAGTGTGGAGACAAAAAGGAACATCTGCGAAATATGGTGGAAGGTGTGTAATGTTGTGGGCATGTATGGCTGCCACTGAAACTAACTCACTTCTTCACTATTGTATTTCAGAAACAGGATAAATCCTAAAGAGTACAGGAACATCTGGTATTCTTAACAACATCGTATGTTAAAATAGCATCAAATAGATAGTGTATAAATAACTTCTAACTAATTTGACACTCCTGTGTCATGCAGCAGTCAATCACGTGAATTGACTCTAACTGAGCACGTGTTTCACTTGCTGAAGACAAAACTGAAGGCAAAACTGAAGGCAAACTGAAGGCAAAACTGAAGGCAAAACTGTCCCGAAACAAGCTGGACCAGCAGATAGCTGCAGTCCTGGTGGAGCATCACTTACTTTAATGTATATCATCTTAATCTTTGGAAATACATTTCACACTAGATACAAAACGTCCTGTACATTTTAAATACCTTTAAATTAAAGGCTCACAGTCTGCACTTTAAGCACATATTTTGTTTTTCATGAATGCAGAGATAGAAAAAAAACTTTTCCAAATCATTTCCGAGCTCAGTTCAGCTGATCAACTGCCACCGTGAATGTAAAAGTGCAAACAAAAGGTCTGTAAGGAATTCACAGATGATAATGAGGTTTGCATGAATGTATGTAATTACCAGAACCACTAATACATAGCAGGTTTTTGCCTCATCTTATATGATTGCATTGCGTAATGTGCCCTGGCATCCTAAGAGCATAAAAGCAATTATGTCATGGACATAATGTCCCTCCATCTTGCTGATTGTTGATTATATCCACCAACCAAACTGACTCTGCAGATCAGAAAAGAGAGTGGGCAGATGAATAATAATAATAAAAGAATACAGAGTAAACTGCTCATATTCATCATCTCTCACTCTGCTGATAGATGAGGTAATCTTACTCCCACATGTTTGGTCACATTGATCAAGTTATAATGTGTTCTGGGAGCTCCTGGAGGTATAGATTTCTGAGTGGGTGTGAGTGAATTATGCCCTATATATGGAGACTCCCCGTTTTTATACCACAGAACATTAGATCTCTCCTTTTCACATAAGGGCATTTCTCTGCAGGTGTTTTTCTTGTTGAAGGAATGCAACGGCCCAACACAAGGAGGCCTTTTGTAATGTGTTAGCTGTTTTTTAAAGTGATTTGTTGAGCCAACAAATGTTTCCACTGCAATCTGTGTTCAATGGCGGTCACTGTGGCAGCCTATAGCTTTTCTGTCCTCCCACGGTCTCATGACTCAGGGTGAACAAAGCAGACAGCTTCAACTCCCTGTAATCCAGGAGAGCCTGGGATCTATATAAAAATGAGAAGTGGAAAGAATATGTGGAGCAGTTAATCTAATCTGCCTCTAGAATAGATCCAATCCATCATTCTTAGGAATAGCCAGAAGTGGATGTCCCTATTTTATTTTATATATATTTTGACAAAGCTGTTATCTTGTAATTTTTACTCAGTGTCGTAGGTCTATGTGAAACAAATGTTACCAGTAAAAATCATATCTCCAAATATATATTTTTTTAATCCATCAACCAAACCTCTTTGCGTGCTGTAATCTCATCAATGCGTATCCCCCACAATACAGTAGGTGTGCTGCAGATTTGCCATTACAACTAACCACACTAAGTGATCGATTTGATGAACGAATCAAAAATAGCCTACATCCCATCTGCAGATAAAATAATCCTCTTTAGATATTCCACGGTTCACACGAATTTAATAAAGATAAAATTTCAGTTGAAAATTAGTGTCTGGCTAGAATATTTCATTGCTAGATATTTCCTGAAATCAGTGGGGCCTGAATTAAATGTTCTGAAATAACATTGTTGCCATGGGTATTACGTACCACATAGGAGCTGCATCCACGCACATGTCTTGTAGACGGTTGCTGTGTTGCAGAAGAAGAAGAGCGCCATGCAAACGATGCAGCCAAGAATCAGCACCATGGACAGAAGCACGAAGATCGACGCCGCTTTGAAGGCGCTAGAGGGAATGGCGCTGAACTCGGCTAAGCTACCGGTGCAGATGAGCTCACGATTGTCCGTTTCCTTCCCAATGCAGTGGTGGAACAAACCAAAGTAACCCACCTGCTGTGTGCTCACACTGTCCCCAATCCAGTAGGGCTGAATGAAGACCACCACGTTGATAATGGCAAAGCATATTGTGAATATCGCCCAGAGTACACCAATTGCGCGGGAGTTACGCTTGTAGTTGTCATGGTAAATCTTGGCGGCTTCTTGTGAAGGCAACATGTTTTTCACAATTGTATTTGGGGGAGGATTGTTCAATGACTCACTGAGTCTTTGTTTCAATCTGTTGCCAATGATGTGCTTAATTTTATAAAATAGTAGATAGCCTATACACCTATTATTAAGAAATAGTCTCCTTGACTAGCATTCATTTTTCATACGCATACATTGTAGATTCAAAATGCGAACATACAAAGCCACACTTGAAAAAGCACATGAATGAATAAAATTGTTAATGAATAATTTAAAAACAGGGATTCGTTGCCAAAATCCACGTATTCCCATTTAGAAAATAGATGTGGAGTCCAAACGACAATTCACAGTAAACAGGTCAACGCAATATCGCGAACTGACGCTACCATAAAAATATGTCCTTTAATATCATCGTATAAACGCACTATAATTGGTAAGCCGTTGCCTAGTGCCAGTAGTGATACCCCGTTTGTGAGTAGCATCTGAGGCGTCCGTGTTTTTTTTTGAGCTTGTGAAAACGGCGCACACTCTCTGAAGAATTACATCCAATCTATATCAAATGGAAACGTCAAAATTTAGAAGTCCAAGCTCGCGAAACCGACCTCTTCTGCCACCAGTCCATTATTTTGATGTTTCCTATTTGTCTCGCGCCCTCTCCCCGCTTCTCCTCCTCGCCCTGTCTCTCCGCGGATACCTCGCGCGCTCTAATAAGATGCTCAATACGTTGATGGAGGCGCGTTCACGAACCATACAACAGCGTAAAGAGATGTGCAGGAAAAAAACTGTCTCATTATTTTACAAATAATTGTAAAGGGTTTTAACATGCAGAAATAGTCACATTTGTCTGTATACTTGAATTTAGTATTTTCTGTTGTACTTAGGTTTCTGAATCAGGAGTGATTGTGTGAGGGGCATTTGGCAGAAGCTTTAGTGGCAACGATCTTACAACTGACTGATGAGAGATTCTGCAGCATCTGACCTATTTCCAAAACACATAAGTACATAATATCTCGTCACATCACCTTTTGGACAGTAATACACAGGGTGACTTACAGTGGTAACTGCATACACTTTTGTTCCCATTCTGGCAATTCATGGGAATTATACCAATAATCCTGGCTTTGTAAGAATAATGCTCCACCAACTGAACTACAAGCAACCCGTTTTTAGCATTCCTCCAATAGAGTGGCAGTAACTTGTTGAATCTACGTCAGTCTAATTGAAACTGTTCTGGCGGCACTTAGTGGCCAACCACTTTTCCAAACATCTACTTTTGGAACACCGTTCTGTGTAAATTAACTCTACTATTGTTATATGCTGCTCTCTAGAGGATGAACAAGGAACAGCAAGAAGATGGTGTCATTAAAAAAGCGACGTAATTGTTTTATTAAACCAGGGGGCAGTATTTCATAAGATCTGTTTATTAGTTTCTAGGCCAAGAAAATAGTCAGCAACTGTTATTTGTTATTAAAGATGTAAACAGGGATTATTTAATCTCAGAGGGATGATTTAGGGTAATGGTAAACACAATATTAGTATATGAGCAGATCCTAGATCATCACTTTCACTCGCTGTGGCCGAAGTGGGTGTGACTGGTGTTGTCTTATGATGTTGGTGAAGCAGAATATGAAGGGACAGGTTAAGTACACTATCAGAGACATTCTCCAATGTACAGTAGTCACATCCAGCTCTATTCATTATAATAGAATTTGCGCTCTAATTTTAGAAGTAACCTACAGTAAATGCTCTTTACCTTTGATCTGCCTGTATTCCTCCCTGGATGTATGTGAAGATAAGTGCACCAATTCTTAGATTACTTATAATAATAATCCATAAAATGATTTACAGTCCATTTCAATGTGATAATAGAACTGGGAGTGTGTTGTGAACTTGTTGGTATGTTCATGGATTGTGTGTGGTGTGTACGTGTAATTGCGTGTGAGTGTCTGGGTGTGTGTGTGTGTGGGGGGGGGTAGTTAGCATTTGTACTGTACATACTGTAGTAGCTTTATTAACACTGATTCACAATCTTTGCTCTCCTAACTCTGTTCTGCTCATTATACACTTCATGCCTGATTGCACATTACCGTATCTAGTTTTTTTCTGTGTGTGTGTGTGTGTGTGTGTGTACATATACGTGTGTGTGTATTCACTTCAGTAACTACCCTGTGGATATTAGAGTGCCCTACTTTTAGCATCTAATACAAAATGTTGCTGGGTTGATACTCTAAAACATTTGTTGGTTGGTGTTTCGGTGGAGTAATGTGATAATGTGATGACTAGTAACATCTAGTGACATAATATCTGAATCCATCCCTCCAAGCTGACAACAGCCCATGTTGCCAGTGTGGTGCATTTGACTACATCCAGGCTTATGATGGATGGTGTTGCCTCGTAAGAGGGTACAGGAGTAATTATGTATTGTTTACCTCCTCTGTCAGTGATGAGAACTAGCTAGTGAGTCTCAAGGTTATAATGACACTGACTGTCCTTTGTTTGCAGGTGCAAGAACAGCCCTTGGTGACAGGACAACTAAAATTACATTCAATCTGACAGAAATGATATCTCCCTACACACGGATGCAGCTGGCCAATACAGCCAAAGCAGAGTTGATCATTTCTGTAACCTAGACGATATAGACAGTGCTAAAAATGAGTCAAAATTGGGAAGGTAAATATACAGTTTCCCTCCTTTACTACCCAACAAACTAACCCCCCCCCCCAGCCCCAGTTCATTTATTCCAGTGTGAAATATTTCAATTTCTGCCTGATCAACTGCCAGATTGAGTGTGCTTTCATAACAAGGCACACAGCCAGCAGAAATAAATAACATATATCTATAATCAAAAGTTGCAGTTAGTGACTGGAGCAATACTATCACATTGGATTAATAACGTGTATTAATTGTTTGTAATGGCAGCTACTACTACTTGAGTCCAGGACAAATTTCCCCTAGGGGACAATAAAGTATATTCTATTCTATTCCTTGTCAATAACTAGAGCTGAAGTGCTCTGAAGATAAGGGAGGATTTTTATGCTACATTGATAAATACAACAACAGCTTGTCTTGTCTGTGTAAGTGGTTAAATGGGTCAGGGTTTATAGGTTTAGCTTCAGTCGTTAATGTTATGCTATTTCTTATCTTAGTGAAGTCTAATTTCATTATGTCTGTCTGATTGCTTGTAGCAGCCATGAATCATCTCAACTACCCTCTTCACTAGCATATCTCCTAATCAAATAAGCGAGAACTACTTAGAAATGCATTATCTCATGGTAATGAATGTGATGCGTTTTTGTCCACTCAAACAGTGTTTCTGGAAAACTTTTGCTTTCTCCATCCTTAAATCCTTCCCTTTAAAAATCATTTTGATCAAATGGTGTGACTGATAACCAGGCCTTCTCTCTACCACACATCCTCTCTGTTCAATCTCCATCCTAAATGCTTGCATATCGTGCTGCTATCCAAATCAGACAACGTGGGTTTTGATTCTAATTCCAGTTGTCATTAACCTCAGATTAGAGAAAATATTACCCAGAATGCAAAACTGTCATGCAGGGAGGAAAGCCAGTAGATTCAATTGCAATGGTCTTCCTGAACAATGTAATGGTTTATTTTAGGCGTTGGTGAAAGCACACTGGCCAATCTGAATACAGTAAACCATACTGTGATCAATATCTCTGATTACCTCGGAGCCATGCTAACTGCACATGGTTTATTTTCTTTCCTACTGTTAATCTTTGCCCTAATCCTTCATCAGTTTCAATTTGTAGACTGATCAATCACAAACTCTTTTGTTTGTTTATTTCTCAACAGTACTACATGCTGTGAAAATTGATTGTACATAAGGCTAGAAGAGAAAACATGATCTATCCTGGCGAAACGATATCAATACAAACAAAGCAAACCTTATAGGTAATTTAATTAAAGACGGAAAAAAACAATGCTATACTCAAATAATAGGTTTTTAGTAAATCTGACCCTTACTTTGTTGCTTTATTATATATCATACAATAATTGTAGGACAGTATATTACATTAGGATCTGTTTGTTTCGTTCAGAACAAATGTGTATTATAACATGGTTTGCCAAAACACAAATATAAACAAACCATACATGAAAACAAATTAATAATGTAATCTATTTAATAAAGAGAAACATTTGGCCAAATATACATCCTGTGATTTGAACACATGTTCAATTTTCTAACACCACCTGTCGAAAGCCGTGGAAACACAGAAGTTGCTTGGAACCCATCCGTCCTGAAGACGCGCGCGCTACAGTTCTCCTGTAGGCTACGTGATGAAGGATGAAATGCGTTCCTCTCCAATGTATTTCATTCTACGACGCACTTCTTTCCAAAATGCAATGAAGACGGATATGGTTTTACTAATAACTTGTGGTCAGATTTAACTTTTTAAAGGTTAAAAATATTATTTAGACAGTTTTTCACAAGAGCCTGAAACGTGCCAATTTTAAAAGATAAAACTTCTGTCGAGATGATGGCGTCAATCGGGGAGTTCGATCCGCTTAACAACATCGTTCCTGCAACTAAAATAGAAGTTACCGTGTCATGCAGGTAAGGTCATTATGGTATGATAAAATGCGAAATTACAGGACTATATCATATACAGATTCATGGTCTTGCTTTCAACACATTTCACATTATATGAGACGCGTTATAGTCTATAGTTTGTTTAGCCTATTATGTTTACAGCACATTTTCTGTTTAATTTGGGGAGCATTCTAGCATTTTCTAATTAACCCATATACGGTAAACATTAAAAAACGATTGTTTTTTACCCATGCCCACCTTCAAAGGTGTGCCAATACTGTACGTGCACTGCTAAATACTGTGCCTGATAGTGACTGTGCGAGAGTAGAAGGCACTAAGACTAGATAATGTTGTGGTCTGGCCATAACTGACTATTGCTTGTAGCCTATAACCAGAAAGAACCCTGGCTACCATTAAACAAACCATTACATATGTGTGGAGTATATTTACATATTGTTACTTTACAATAGAAGTGTGCTTGTCGTAATGGAATTTAAGTAGGCTAGGTCTTTTAAAAATAGAATCAGGCAGCACAATTTCAAAGACAGTGATATTTGTTTTACAAAATTATATTTAAATTATATACATGTCCGTTTTGGCTCACTGCCTCAAATAGGCCAATCATCATTATTATTATTATAACAATAACATCAACTGAAAATGGGTTATTTAACTATTTCTTACATGTGTTGACTTTATACAACGTTCCACTCATAACAGTCACTATTGCTTAAAAATCTCACAGAGTTCTGGTTAGATGTGTCCTCTTCTTTATGAAGGCTACTCATGGGAGGTATTGCAACAAGGTCCCTTAAACTCTGTACTTTTCAGAGTGTTATTTTACTGGTTTCACTAAGCAACTGAATGAAGAACTGATGTTGTTTTTTGTCACCACCAGCACAGTATATTAACACTGTGAGATGTTTGTGTGACATGGACTCTGTCAGAGTGCTACATCAGGAGGGTTTATTAATAAAAACCTTTTCCAATGTTTGTATTCTAATTTTAGTATTATCAGAAATCCTATGTCTGTTTCTGCAACATACAGTACTGTATGACATCATAGTTACTTTATGTAAAATGTTTTTGAAGTTCGGAATCTAGAAAAACATGCCAACTTGCTAATGAAAGTTGCCCTGGCACATAACAAAAAAATACAAAATGACATGTTTTTTAATTGACTTTATAATACACATATTTGAATAGTTGAAGGACCCTAACACTCAAGTTTATCCAAGACTTGTTAGAAAATAAAGGCTAAAATTAGATGCATTTCATATTGTTGCCAAAAATCCACTTATTTGCATTCAATATAAACTATAAAGGTAATTACAAGTTTGTCCCTTTACATGTCGTGATAGTTAAGACATTTTTCTATTAAAGTGCATCATCGAAGTATATAATTAAATTAGAATTCAATATATTTTGTAAATATTAATAAATTATTTCAGAATATGTTTTGTGTCATGGTGTCTTCATGAACCTTGCTCATATCCTTCTTGGAGCAGGATCACACAGAAATAAGCAGTATCCTCCATTCTGGTACATCTGTAATAAATGTGCCTCTTAAGACCATCTTGACACACTTTATACACTTAAACGTTCAATCTCACAAGCTTCCAGTGTGCATAAATGTGATTTAAAAAGCCCTGGCAATTTTCTGCATTTCTGACATGGATAATGGTTAATAATTAATGAACCGATATATTGAAAATGAAATTATGCAATGACACTTCCAATATCTAAAGTATTGATTTATAAAACAAGTACTTGAGAGATGAGTTAGCTATTTTCTGATTGTTTTTATTGCTGCCATTCCAATGTTTTTAACACCATTTTTTGTGTATGCACACAGTGACACACTGACTTGCTATTCATTAGAGATATTTATTGTACATGTTTATGTACCTTGAAAACCTACTTTACAAAACCTACACTATTTAGAGCTTTCAAAAGACCTGTGGGAATACTGTGACAGGTGTGTTCCAGAACTTTCCCATATGCCTAAAGTACATCCAAAATAATAAACAAAAAATGTTTTTGGCAGGTATGTATCTATATCATCTTTATTGGCTATTTAACTTGATATTTGCAGAGCATCCTGTCACTAACAAGTAGCCACTCATATCTAGCTAGCAGGTTACATTTCTCATTATCTGATACTGACAGAAAATGTCATTCTGCAGTTGTATTTTATGACTCACATTTGTTGAGTAATGCATTTCCCATGACAACAACCTTGAGACTCTCACTGCTGTGTCAGTTTTCCCTGTTGGAGATTGAATTACATATATGTCTAATATGAAAGGGTGGTATCTTACTTGACTGTACATCGGTCTTGATGGATGGACCGATTAGGGTTTTTGCTTCAAATTTTGTTACAGTATTTTACGTTCTGTTTGTTTAAACATCAAACAAAACTCTGGTCTAATGTCCACTCTTCTATACTTCCTTTGCTACCTATATCATCAATTTCTTATCCCTGCTCCCTCTCAATGACTGTTTCACTTAGCTCTTATTCTGCAGTTCAATCTGTATGGTTAGGTGCATCATTGGCTTATTTTCATATGCATTCACTATATAATTGCACTATTTGTGTATCTTACTTCCCATAACAGCTAGATTTTATTATCTAATGAAGTTGTGGCTAAAGGACATTTTGTTACCTGGCAATTCTACTGTAATTGGAAGTCAGCTGACTTACATTTCACATGTAAATTGTACTCATGTAGTCGATGTTTGTTAACAGAGCCATACAGTTGTTTATGTATCTTGAAAGAACAAAGTGGTACAACCACATAACTTAGTCTAAGTGCATTTGTACCATAGTAGCAAATCAAAAGATTTCAAGAAGTCAAGTACAGTTTTAGTTTGTGTTTGAAAAAAGCCTTATCTTATCGGGGCGGCAGTGGCTCAGTGGGTCAAGTAGGTTTTCTACCAACCGGAAGGGGTGGTTCAATCCCCCGGTCCTCCCGGGTCCTCCTGACCAAGTGTCGAGGTGTCCATGAGCCAGACACCTAACCCCAGCTGCTCCCGACGAGCTGGCTGGCGCCTTGCATGGCTGACACCGCCGTCGGTGTATGAATGTGTGAATGAATGGGTGAATGTGAGGCTCTGTAAAGCGCTTTGGTGGCCATTGGTCAGAAAAAGCGCTATATAAATGCCGTCCATTTACCATTTATCTCTCAGCCAATCAACTGATTTTACCTTTTTTATTTTACCTGGTTAAATAAAGAATATATATATAGTTCAGAATGTTTTTCATTTCCAGAAGATGCAGATGGTGAGCAGTTTTTCAGTGTGCTAGAATGTTTAGGATTTATAACTATAATGTTGAAAATCGGCTCATAAAAGTTTTCCTTTTAGACAGGTAACTTGTATTCCCTGCCAATAGGGCATTGCATTGTTTAGCATACCTGTTGTCAAGTTCATTTATTTTGGCATACTCCAGAACTGCCATCTCGTACTACTACTTACTTGAAGTGTTTTATGTTTCTGCTAAGTTCAGAGGAAGTTAGTAGGAGATTTTAGATGTACTTGCGCGCTCTGAATGCACACTTGATTTATAGGCTATCAGATAAGATCTTAATCTGGCTGGAGATAGAGGGTCATAAATCATGACTGGCAGAAGTAATAGGTCTCTTTCTGGTAATGCCATGCCATATTCTCTCTAGTTGTTAGGGATTGTTATTGCAATTTAATTTACTATTCGATAGTATCTGAAATTATTTCATAACATCAAGATATTATGTCAATAGTTTTCAATGCTGCTGACCTTCCATTATATTATTAGCCTGACATGATGCAAAGCATACAGTAAACACATGATCCACTTCACATTGTGGCAAGAATTGTGACAGTTAATCTATTAGATTAAATAAGGGTTAAGATCTTCAGATCAGATAACATAACATCTTAATCTGATCAGATAAGATCTTAATCTGGCTGGAGATCATAAATCATGACTGGCAGAAGTAATACGTCTCGTTCTGTTAATACCATGCCATATTATCTGTACTTTTCAGGGATGAGCATTTGAAATGCTTTCACTATTCAAATAGTATACGAAATTGTATTATAATATCCGGATAGTCAATATGTTTTGAATGCTGCAACCATTCATTATGTAATTAATCTGACATGACACAAAGAATTGTGACTGTTAAGATATTAGAATAAATAAGAGTTAAATAAAAAAAGCGAGATAAATTTATTGAACATGACGAAAAGACAATGAACTTGAAAAACGCTGCGTCTTTAGACATAGGCTAGTGTAGGCTCTTTAACCAAGCTATTATTCTGTTTAATAATAATAAAACCTTCTAAATGTACACTGGATGGAATTAAACACAATACATTAGGTAGGCTATACTTGATAAAAAATAGTAAATATTGCATATTAACTTAAATTCGTTTTGATATGGTGCACAATGACACAAATCCAAGAATAAATAAATAGCAGAAAAAATGTGAAGAACATTAGCCCTTCGTATTCTAATTCAGGAAGATGAGGATATCCACATTCTCAGAGGAGAGGCGAGTACAGAGGCAATTTACGAGTAGGCCGGCTTTCTGAAATAGAGCACATCTTCTCTTGTTTGGTTATCATGTGTGGTTGTATTAGTCCTCTCTAAAATGTTTATGAAGGGTTGCAGCACTGGCAATGTGGGTGCAGGAGTGGGTTGGCTGCTCGTCTTAGGCATCTGTAGCATCTGGCTGGGCGTTATTGGCATGGCTGGTCATGGGATTAGGAACAGCTAAACCCTGATCTCTAGGTGGATAGGCTGCTGCACAAAGTGCAGGTGTTTGTGTTGGGGATCGAGTGCAGTGGCAGTGAGTGCTGCCTTGCCTGTATGAGATCGATACCTATGTGATGTTAGGACTTTCACCTGAATGGACTATTACCGGGATGGACCATGCAGTTAGGGCTGGGCAATATATCGGTATTATATCGATATCGAGATATTAGACTGATTATCGTCTTATATTTTGGATATCGTATTATCGTGATATGACAAAAGTGTAATATTTTTCTGGTTTTAAAGGCTGGATTACAGTAAAGTGATGTAATTTTGTGAAATTACCAGACTGTTCTAGCTTTTCTATTATTTGCATTTACCCCACTTAGTTATTATATACACATCAATGATGATTATTTATCAAAAATCTCATTGTGTAAATATTTCTTTGTAAGCACCAATTGTCAACCCTACAATATCGATATTGAGCTATTTGGTCCACAATATTGTGAGATTAGATTTTTTCATATTGCCCAGCTCTATTTGTCATACTTACTCACCACATCCAATATGATTGAACATTATTCTTTTACTATAATAGATTTGAATATTAAATTGATAGAGATTGGTAAATGTTCCAAAACCATATCTGTGTCTTGCACACCTCTTTGACAAAGAAAGTGCAATTCTTCGCTTGTTAATTTCAATAAAGAAAATTTTCTTTTTTTCTTGAAATATGTGTACACATTTTCCAAACTTTAAAAATAAATAAATATCGAGATATATATCTTTAGTCGTTAAAGCTACAAAATATATTGAGATATTCATTTCGGGCCATATCGCCCAGCCCTACATGCAGTTCTACAATTATTTAATAATTTTTTAAGTTCATTGTGGTTTCATCATGCTTAATAAATTGATCTTGCATATATAAAGATGACATTAAACGTTATTTTCATCATCATCTTGATCGAAATACCTCTACAAGTCGCTCCGCTTTGTCACAACCTGGCAGGGACTATAGCTGTTGATGTACTGTAGATTGTGTTTGTTGAATGTGTACATGCTATGTAAATGTGGGGCGTTTCTCTTCTTCGCCTTTCTGTTCTTTGCTAGTCGGGACTGATTGCTTCTATTATATTCAGCTGAGTGATCGGTCCCTATATTAGTCCAGGTGAGAGAGAGAAAGGCACGGTTCATTAATAATCTGTGATTCTCTGTAGTGTTTGGGTTTTGACGGTAGTGGTGGCTTTTCTTACTTTGTATTTTAATCGGACGCTCTACATCGTGTCCTCGCCACGTAAAAGCAAGCATAAGTAGAATAGGCATAAATGAGTGAGTTGCTTATTTCCAAGAGAAGTGGGATTATCCCTGAAGTTGTGTTATCCTTTATGTCAATTTGTCCTGTTTAAAGTATACATGTCAGGCAGCCATCGCTACTTCATTAAATCAAACTACAAGCATCTTCCTGCCTAAGGTCTCCCTCCTTCATCTACACACCACACTAAGTGATACACTGGCTAGCCATTTTCCCGGATTTGAGCACCAAATTAAAGGAGACTACAGCAGATTGCAGGGTCACAGAACAACGTGTTTGCTTATTTTCTAATAATTAAAAACACAACAACTATTAGAATTCATGTGGAAAGCTTATTTTTATTTAAAGGTTAGATAAAGGTTTTTCATTTAAAAAAGCAGTTTTTTATCCAACTACACTGATAAGTATTTGAATACTAATTTATTTTAGGATTACCCATTATTCGATTAACCACGCCCATCCCTAAGTTTAGTTTTGCAAAAAAGTATGTACGTAATGACAGTCTTTTCAATAGGATATGTAATTAGGTTACCTAATTGTGTATCTCCATTAAAATTAAATATAATGAACATACCATACCCTTGAGTAATATGCTTAATATTATACACACAAGTTGACACACACAAGTTTAAGGGTATGTTTCCAAAACTGTGACTTGTTTGATTGTAATAATGTCTGTGTATAAATAGGCAAGGAGTTTCGTAGCTCTTGAGTTACCCCTGCACATTTAATCCAGGACTACGTTAGTATTGCTGGATTCTGAGCCATGGGGAGAGCAAAATAACTGTCCAAGTACCTGTCCAAGGTAGTTGAACATTATAAATGAAGAAAAGGATATGAAAAGATATCCAAAGTTTTGAAAAATGACAATTAGTACTGGTCAAACTGATAAAGACGTGGAAAATTAGGGGTTCTGTTGATACCAAGCAGGATGCAAAGAAATACCCACAAGCAACTTCAGCTAAAGTACAGGCAAAAAAGTGGTGTGGCTGTTTCAAGATGCACAATAAGGAGGTACTCCAATAAAAATGTGCTGCATGGTTGAGTTGCCAGAAAAACATTAATCAATCAATCAATCAATCAATATAATTTTATAAAGCCCTTTTTACAACAGGAGTTGTCACAAAGTGTTTTGAACGATACCCTGCCTAAAACCCAGAAAATCAAGCAACACAAGCACAGTTGATGCACAACTAAACTCCCTAGTAGGTGGGGCCTAGCAAGAAACCTAGAGAGAGGCCAGACGTAAATGGGTGGCCAGTCCTCCTCTGGCTGTACTGGGTGAGGATCTGAAGGTACACAGCCCATTGTATTAAGGTCATGTGTTCAATTATTGCCCAAAAATAAAGATAGGAATGGGTGGGCTGTGACCATAGTCTTTGTGTAGCATCAACACAGTTCAGTTGTCTTGGGCAGGGAGAATGCAACGCTCTCTAGAGATGTACAGCTAGAGTCACCAGGTGGAAACGTGATCACCAACACAGTGGTGGGAACAGGAAGGAGTCATCAGGCCACATGGTCTTGAAGCATGTTCCCAGGTTTTGGGTTCTCCTAGGATCAACATGACAACAGAAACATTAGAGTGGGAATACCTTGGGTCTAATACCTTGGTAAATCTCTGACCCCAAAATGAATAAATAAACTGCCTCTCGTCCCCCTTCAGAATTGAATTAGACTTAAGTGTGCACTGAGAAAGGACAAAGACCCTAGTCCCCCGGCACATAAATTATTGCAGCATAACATCTGGAGCTGAGACAGGGGGACTGGAGACGTGGTCCTGCACAAAGAAGACCTTGGGCAGGAGCAAAACGGAATGATTCCGACCCACTTATATTGCCAAGACCACACCACCAAAGGGACACCAACAGACCGCAACCACCCTGAGAGGGTAGAGTATAGTCCACAGAGTGTACTCTTATCACACAAGTGTGGTGAATCATGGGGCAACGTGAGCAAGCTAGTGACTCATTCCCTGAGTGGTGTTGGAGCGAGGATATCTTAGTGGAGAGAGGGAAGCCTACCAGGCAAGCATGGTTAGTTCATCAACATTGTGGCCGTTCTCTTTTAGCCCCCTCGACCAGACACTATACACTGGATCATAGAACTTACTGAAGAGATGAGTCTTCAGCATAGACTTAAATGTTGAGACTGAGTCTGCATCTCTCACATGGGTTGGCAGATCATTCCACAGAATTGGAGCTCTAGATGAGAAAGCCCTTCCACCAGCTGTTCGTTTACAAATTCTACGAACAGTAATGATGCCGGCATCTTGTGAAGGTATGGCAGCACCAAGTCAGACAGATAAGTAGGGGAAAGTCTATGTAGTGCTTTGTAGGTTAACAGTGAAACTATGAAATCAGCCCTAGCCTTAATGGGCAGCCATTATAGAGAGGCTAGAATTGGGGTAATGTGTTCAAATTCTACGGTTCTAGTCAGAATTCTGGTGGCTGTGTTAAGCACTAACTGAAGATTTTTTTTATGGGTAGCCAGAAAAAAGAGCAATACAATAATCCAATCTTGAAGCAACAAAAGCATGGATTAACTTTTTGCATCATTCCTTGACAGAAAGTTTGAAATTTTTGTAATGTTCCGGAGATGGAAAAAAGCTGCTCTTGAGATATGTTTTACATGTTCGTCAGAAAAGAGATCTGGGTCCAGTGTAAAGAAATCCATAAGCAGCTGTTACTAAGTTATTTTATCAACCAATGTATATTATGTATATTTGGATTTTAATTTCTAGTTTCTAAGTGGCAAACCAATTTTCCTGCAAGTTGTGAGGCATATTTCTGTTTTTGTGGCCATAGACAGTAAAGGCGTGAGAAATGGTTTCCCTTTAATCAAACACTGACAAAAACCAATGAACCACAATGTACTCAAACAATACTAGAACTGTACTAATTACTAAGTGACCACAGCTGAAAATGATTGAGGACAGGAACAAGCAATTTATTGGATAATTGGAAACTTATGAAACTTAAAGTCTTGCCGCAGGTTGAATTGGGCCAGTACCCAACGAGGAGGGGTGCATGGCCTTCAACATTGCCGTGGCGAGCTTTCCGTCCGGAACTGTCACAGAGCGTGGAACCACTGGCACTGATGTGGAGGTAAACACTGCAGGCACGGGCATGGATAAGTCCAGCAGAGCAAAGGCTAGGAGATGGTGGCTGTGCATGGACCAGGATAGTCTCGCAGGTTGATAAGCTGCCCCAACAGTTTGGGTTACGGGATAGATGGTGAGGGGGACTCTAGCAGGCTAGGGCGATCAACTGGCGGAGTGGACCGGGTGCGCACTTCTAGCCAACTAGCGTTTGCACACTGGGGAACACAGTCCATGTCCCCTTCCCCTTCCTCCTCTTCTGATCCATCCTGGTCCATCTCCCAGCAGATGAGGTCCTCTCATCTCAGTTACTTCTGTCCACGCTGGCTGCTCAAACTTCCTATAGCCCCCCTTAAAACGTTTTTGGGTAAACCAGATTGACTGTCCCTGTTCACCCAGTCCATAGTATGGTGGAGGTACCTAGTCCATGACTGTCTGTGTTCTCCCAGTCCATATTATGGTGGAGGTAGCTAACCCATGACTGTCCATGTTCTCCCAGTCCATAGTATGGTGGAGGTAGCTAGCCCATGACTGTCCGTGTTCTCCCAGTCCATAGTATGGTGGAGGTAGCTAACC
>JACXGM010013179.1:5339-23382 GCA_016801145.1 Umbra pygmaea | reverse complement strand
GGAAAAACAATGCAGGAGTAACATCAGAAATATTAATGTAGATGTGCTCAGTATAGGAAAAACAATGCAGGAGTAACATCAGAAATATTAATGTAGATGTGCTCAGTATAGGAAAAACAATGCAGGAGTAACATCAGAAATATTAATGTAGATGTGCTCAGTATAGGAAAAACAATGCAGGAGTAACATCAGAAATATTGACAAAGGTTAAAATGTAGGTGGTAACACGTTCATTGCTTAAATTTGAAATAATAATTGTTACCACTCTAATTTCAGGCTCTGCTGTTTTTCCTGTCAAGTAGAGAGCTACTGTACATGGGATGTATATTGTGTAAAATTGAACTGCTATATGATATTAAATGTGTATCAGAAACAATACAGTTGTGATAATAATAGAGGGATACAAAATACTTGGAAATAATAATGATAAAGCTTTGTTGTAATGGTTTAATTAATAACCAAGTGATAAAGTGAACCTGATTTACTGACCATCCCTCAAAAGGATCTTACCTGCTGTATCATGTACCTCACATCGTCATTATGACAATTCTCTATCCTTTGAGCTTTCCCAGAATAGACCAGTCCAGGCAGAAATGCTAAAAAGAAAGACTCTGACATACTCAAGAAAATTGAAATGGGTGTTATTAAGATTTTTGAGCTCACAGGTCAATTAAAAAACAAACACATACTGTACACGACTGTTACCATATATTCGGCGCGTAAAAAAACGAACACACTTTCCTCTCGGTGGATTTTGAGTGGGCACCGAAGGAAAGGGCTTATGACCAGCTTGCTCACTGCTTTACTCAAAAACAATTGTAGTCACAACACGCAAGCAACAGTTAATTTTATGGTTAATTGTTACCTGACTGAATGAAAAATATAAGTTGTTTCTAAAGTAGAGGTCAGGGAAGAAAAATTATAGGCCTATTTATGCTATCCAGCATGTGGTAGGTTTGAGTAATTAACACTATACTGTATATACATATATAATTTATATATTCACTGATTATTTGTATTTTTTTTATTTTGACAAACGCAAATGGCAAGGAGAGAAATTAAACAGTATTTAATATAAGCAACCACTGTGAAAAAATAAATTTGCCTGGAGGGGCAAAATGTAATCAAACTAGTAAACACACAAATACACAGACCTTACATAGTAGCAATGACTGACACCTAACAACAAACAACCAGGAACTTAAATAGAGACATTAATGAGTAAGCTGATACAGCTAAGTGCAGTTGCTGATGGAGACGGGTGATCTACATGTTGGTTAACTGACAGTCATGTCGTAATAGATCAGGAAACAGAAACTGTCACGAATCCCAGGGACTGGTTCGGGAGTTATGGCATTATATTGAATTACGAGGGTAATGTATTGGGTATGTTTGCATTGTGAAGAAAATGTGCTTGTGTTTACTGTTGTGCCCAATGTAATATGTATATGGTTTGGCGCACCATCTTCCGGACACCATGTTGTATTGCCGTGTTAATTGGTGAGTTTTACGCACGTGTGGCATATTAATGTGACCCGCTACACCTGTTAGGGTTTGGTTTCACGGCTATATAATCATTGGTGTCTGAGAAGGCGGTGCGCATCATTATTTGAGTTGTATTCTACTGTCGAATGAGGGTGAGTCCCTGTGATGGGTTATGTTGAAATGCATGGTTGAGGATTGCTAACTGAAGTCTTGTTGAGTCAGGCATTCGCTCTGTCTATATAGACAGCCAATGCATCTATGCCACATAAAGAGTAAAGGCAGTAGGCTTTGTAGAGTATCGTTGTGCAAACTCCAAGTAGTGTGTCTAGGTAGTTCCTCCCGTTTATGTATTTGTCTTTATGTTGCTTATGCTCATTAAACTGAAGAGCACGTCTCCCCTGTATTCTGGTCTCCATCCCTCACACCTCCACAACTGTGACAGAAACCAGACACATAACATACAAAATGGGGCGACCTTTACACTCAGTTGTTCAAAATTCCTGACATTCAATTCTAGACATAAGTCAGTTAGGATCACCACTTTATTTCAAGAGTGTGAAATGTCAGAATAATAGCAGAGAGAATGATTTATGTCAGCTTTTATTTCTTTCATCACATTACCAGTGGGTCTGACGTTTACATACACTCAATTAGTATTTGGTAGCATTAAATTGTTTAACTTGGGTCAAATGTTTCAGGTACCCTTTGACATCCTATCCACAATAAGATGGGTGAATTTTGGCCCATTCCTCCTTACAGAACTGGTGGAACTGAGCCAGGTTCTAGGACTCCTTGCTCGCACACACTTTTTCAGTTCTACCCACACATTTTTCTGTAGAATTGAAGTTAGGGCATTGTGATGGCCACTATGCCACTATGTCATTGTTCATTTGGAAGACCCATTTGCGACCAAGCTCTAACTTCCTCTGACTGATGTCTTGAGATTGTGCTTCAATATGTCCACATAATTTGAGTGCACCACTCACTCCAGCAGAAAAGCACCCCCACAACATGATGCCGCCGCCCATGTGCTTCATGTTTGGGATGGTATTTTTTGGCTTGCAAGCATCTCCTTTTTTCCTCCAAACATAGAAAAGGATGATGTAAGTCTGCGCTCTAAAGATAGTCCTCTTTAAGAAAATATATTTGGTACTGGTGCGTCAGTATCAAAATGAGTAATGAAAAGAATAGGAGACCCGCACACAGATGAAAAAAAGGACAAAGTCCAACAATGGAGGCATTTAAATAATCACTCTATTTTTAATAATATGCCCAGAGATAAAGTGCAAAGTGCAAAAAGTGTGTGCGGGTCTCCTATTCTTTTCATTACTCCAAACATAACAATGGTTATTATGACCAAAATGTTCTGTTTTTGTATCCTCAGACCAGAGGACATTTCTCCAAAAGGTACAATATTTGTCCCCATGTGTCATTGCAAACCATAGTCTGGCTTTTGTGTATCATTTTTGTAGCAGTGACTTCTTCCTTGCTGAGTGGCAAGGATTCAGGTTACATTAATATTGGACTCGTTATACTGTGGAAATAGACTCCCGTTTCCTCAACCATCTTCACAAGGTCCTTTGCTGTTGCACTTTCGCACCAAAGTACATTAAACTCTATGAAACGGAATACATCTCCATCCTGAACGGTATAACAGCTGCATAGTCCAATAGTGTTAATACTTGGGACATACTATTCTTTGTACAAATATGAAGTAGATATTATACCAGACTTGCCAAAAATATTATACCAGACTTGCCAAAAAGCCAGTTTGTTAAACTGTCATCTGTGGTGTAGTTGACAAATTAGGTTTAATGACTTCAACTGTTTTATTCTCTGTTTTGACTTTATTGTGCACTCCTTGTCTTGTAACTTTGTGTAACTTTTTGTTGTCTGTACCTCAACGCTTTATCTTGGCCAGGTCGCCGTCTCAAATGAGAAAATGTTCTCAACGTGCCCACCTGGTTAAATAAAGGTTAAATAAAAAATAAAATAAAAAATAAAAACCTAAGTGTATATAAACTTCTGACTTCAACTCCTATATATATATATATATATATATACACAGTATCTCACAAAGGTGAGTACACCCCTCTCATTTTTGTAAATATTTGATTATAACGCTTCATGTGACAACACCGAAGAAATGACACTTTGCTACAATGTAAAGTAAGAAGTGTACAGCTTGTAAAACAGTGTAAATATGCTGCCCTGTCAAAATAATTAAACACACAGCCATTAAGGTCTAAACCGCTGACAACAAAAGTGAGTCCACCCCTTAGTAAAAATGTCCAAATTGGGCCCAATTAGCCATTTTCCCTACCTGGTGTCATGTGACTTGTTAGTGTTACAAGGTCTCAGGTGTGAATGGGGAGCAGGTGTTTTAAATTTGGTGTTATCGCTCTCAAACTCTCTCATATTGGTCACTGAAAGTTCAACATGGCACCCCATGGCCAAGAACTCTCTGAGGATCTGAAAAAAAAACTATTGCCCTACATAAAGATGGCCTAGGCTAAAAGAAGATTGCCAAGAACCTGAAACTGAGCTGCAGCATGGTGGCCTAGGCCAGTGGTTCTCAAACCTCTCCTGGGGGACCCCCAGCCATGCCATATATTACATGTATTCCAAAGCTAGCACACCTGAATCAACTTGTCAACTAATCATTAAGTCCTTATCTGCTTCAATCAGGTGAGCTAGTTCAGGGCTACAACAAAACTGTGAGATGGCTGGGGGTCCCCGAGGAGAGATTTGAGAACCACTGGCCTAGGCCATACAACGGTTTAAAAGGACCGGTTCTACTCAGAACAGGCCTCGCCATGGTCGACCAAAGAAGTTGAGTGCATGTGCTCAGAGTCATATCCAGAGGTTGTCTTTGGGAAATAGACATATGAGTGCTTCCAGCATTGCTGCAGAGGTTGAATGGGTGGGGGTTCACAGCCTGTCAGTGCTCAGACCATACGCGAAACACTGCATCAACTTGGTCTGCATTGCTGTCGTCCCAGAAGGAAGCCTCTTCTAAAAGATGATGAACAAGAAAGCCTGCAAACAGTTTGCTGAAGACAAGCTGACTAAGGACATGGATTACTGGAACCATGTCCTGTGATCTGATGAGACCAAGATGAACTTATTTAGTTCAGATGGTTTCAAATGTGTGTGGTGGAAACCAGGTGAGGAGTACAAAGACAAGTTTTCCTTGCCTATAGGTATGGTAGTGGGAGTGTGCTGGTCTGGGCCTGCATTAGTGCTGCCAGCACTACAGTTCATTGAGGGAACCATGAATGCCAACATGTACTGTGACATACTGAAGCAGAGATTGATCTCCTCCCTTCAGGGACTGGGCAGCAGGGCAGTATTCTAACATGATAACGACCCCAAACACATTTCCAAGACAACCACTGCCTTGTTAAAGAAACTGAGGGTAAAGGTGATGGACTGGCCAAGCATGTCTCCAGACCTAAACCTTTTTGAGCATCTGTGGGGCATCCTCAAACGGAAGGTGGAGGAGTGCAAGGTCTCTAACATTCAACAGCTGGCAACCTGGGAAGCTCTGGTGAACTTCATGCCCAAGAGTGTTAAGGCAGTGCTGGAACATAATGGTGGCCACAAAAATATTGACACTTTGGGCCCAATTTGGACATTTTCACTTTGGGATGTACTCACATTTGGTGCCAGCAGTTTAGACCTTAATGGCTGTGTGTTGAGTTATTTTGAGGGGACAGCAAATTTACACAGTTATACAAGCAGTATAAACTGTACGCTTACATTGTAACAAAATGTCATTTCTTCAATGTTGTCACGTCAAAATTTATAATCACACATTTGCAAAAATGTGAGGGGTGTACTCACTTTTGCGATATATGTATGTATTATATTATATGTATTTATTATATTTATTATATATATATATATATATTCTAAATAGTAATTATTTATTAGACATTATTTATAACTAAAATGAACGATGCCAGATAGCTACTTTAAGTAAATTCATGGAAATGGTGTGATATCGCATTATTGATTAGTGATAGGAGCGAGAAGGATAGGCAGGCTATGATAAATAATAAAAAAGATAAATTTGTATCCATATTTCCCCTCCCCGTGACGTAACAGTCTAGTCCGGAGGAGTGTTGGTCTCCGGTCCCGTCTTAGCAGTTAGTTGTGCATCGAAAACCCAACGAACGAGCTGCGTTAACTAGTATATAGCTACTGCTCTGCTTCACGCTTCCTTCGCGCAAGATATTCCCGGACAAAATCAGTCTCGGTTTGTTTAGATAGCCTTGCTATTATTCCACTCCTTTTTCGTTATCTTTAGTTCGAGTCCAACATATAAGTGAACATTTTTCCCTGGTATAAGAAGAGGAAACGCTGGGACACGCGGCTTTAAAGGAGCGGGTGGAACTGTGAAGGAGAGGAAGAGAGAGTGTCGAAGAGAGAAAGGCACCGTGCCCTGCCGAATTGCGCTGAAACCAAGCCATGAAGATGCAGAGAATATCCGAGGTGGTGCTGCTTGTGCTCGGGGTTGCCTTTGAGCTGTGCGCCTCTCACACTGGCAAAGGTAGGTGAAGGGCAACTTGGCGCTACCCTAACTGCCCTGTGTGGCGCGCTCTCTGTCACTCTGCAATGTGCTTATTTTAGAGGCGGTGATAAGGGGAGGAACTAAGAAATCGCCTATATCGCATTATTCTTAGGACTTAGGTAGGACGTGATTAAATGAATTTGAGGTGACTGATTTCAAATAGTTTGATTGATAAGATTTGGGCGGACACGGCACAGGTTGTAGATTGTAGGTACTCACGATGACGGAGGGGTCTGTCACCGAGCGAAGGTACATCTGGGACATGGAAAGTACATTAGTTCATAATCGTCCATTTTTTCTTTTACAATAGGTGTAAAGCCGTTGCATTCAGCGTAACGAAGTGTAGAAGTTTTAAGTGTGAAATCTACCTATGGGTCCCCAACTTGTGAAAAACATGCTACAGCTAGCATCCTCGAAATGACCGAGCCAGATCTTGACATGAAGAAGAGAACATCCTTATATATAGATATGTTTAAATACGAAGTGTATATGTAGTAGCTACTGTATGTGTCTGCTATGTCACTCTAGTACTATTTATGGGTAACGGGGGTTTAAATATGGACTGTAGGTCAGGAATTATCACATCTGATATTTATAAGCCTATTCGGTCCTTCTTGCCAAATTCAGTTGAAGATAATGGTGCTGCCACTTCTAATTATTACTATTAATGTAAATGGTAGTATTTTATTTTGGCCTGTTTTTATTATTGTTATCAATCATTATCTCTATCAGAACATATAAGATAATAGTTTTATTGCAGAATAGTAAACGTTTGATTTTGATCGTTAGTAATTTAGACTGCTTTCCCTCGGTGAACTAGGTATTTCAGTGTTATTGCACATAGGAGACTAGCTGCTCTCAAGCTGCTCGCACGCTGCTCAGGTGCCACAGATAAACTGGCAGATCTGGCACCCGGCGGGTAGCCTACACGCTAATAAACTCCCTGTAGACTCGGACTGTGTTGGAGGACCTGTCACTTTGTCTGGCAGCGTTGGCACTAGTTGCTCGCCTGCTCGCTGTGCATCGGGTAGAAAGCATCCTTTGCTTCTCGGCTGACATGCGTCCAGTAGGCCAATGCCTTCTCTATCTGCTAGTATTAGCCTGCACCTCTGCCAAATGCCCATGACCTTATTCGGGAGGTCAATCGCGCCCAATCCTCTGTAAATGTATTTAATTAGTATTATAGCTTGACCTAAAGCAGGGCTTAAATCAATAGCTAACATGACAGGCTTTGTATGCATGTTTGTGTTTATGTTTGTATGCTGTACGATTACGAATATAAAGCAAGTATACCCTTTTAATTTCTACTCCTTGTTGTGGTGTGGAAACGACAATGTACACGATATTAGTCTTACCACCTAATTTCATTATATTGTTTGTGTTATTATTATTATTTCTCTAGGTTTTTTGTATTTCCACTATTGTTGATTCCCTTTGTGAAGAGCTTTGGTACTTATAGAAAAACGCTATACAAGTTCAAACTATTATTATTATTGTTAGTATTATTATTAAAACTACAATAAGGTCACATGACACTTCCACTGAAATCGCAAAGTTCCTAAATCATGATACTGTTTTTAGTTACCTCGCGCCGTTGAACAGATAAGACCCCAAATACCAATCAGTTTTGTTGTTCAGCATTTCGGCAGTTTGTTTGGGAAGGAGGTGCACTAATATTTCTTGGTTAATAAGCTACAATCTGACATCATTTTGTTGTTTTCCAAATCAATGATGTATCTGCAAGGTGTGATTTTCAGGTAAAAAGAGAATACAGATGTATGATCATGTGATCCGAAGCATCTAATGTGTATACTGTGGCCCGCTGTCCGCGGTGCTGATTTGTAGAAACGACCAGTGTGTGTCAGCACTGTCCATGGTGCTGAAATAGCGTGTATGCAGGCTGGTGTTTGTTTGTAACTGAATATATGACCTGTCACCAACTCCACCCACCAATATACAGTATGTGGACTTGGTGCATCTGTAGATCGCATTGCTCGGGACTGTGGGGCTTTTCAAGCCATTGCTTGGCTGCGAAGTAAACAAATTACCAGCAAGTCAATGGGGGTGGAAGCGCGAGCACAGCACGGTTCTAATTGAGTCCCCAGGGCCGCAACACAGCTCTGCTAAATTTGGAAGAAAATGAAAGCCCATTGTTTAAGAGATGTGCTTCTATCCTGGCCCCAATACACATTTTTTACTCCCATCTTGGACTAGGTGTTATAGCCAATGAAACATTCACGTGAAACATGCAGTATCCTTTTTCATATGACAGTTGACTTCGGAATCTGTTGTTTCGGGACAATGTTAAGGTACGAGCTTCCCCTGGAACTTTTAATCAAATTTACCCTCAAGACTTCCATTCAACACTCAGATGTGTTTGCGTGTTTGTACGTAGCTATATACAGTATATGGCTTTAAGTACGCGTGTTGACAGAATCCATGTGCAAAAATGCGAAGAGGTTGTGTTGTTTAGAAAGGCATTATTGCATTAACGGTTTCATACTGTTTCTCAAGCGATTTCTCTCAACCCACCATGTCTTTGGTTCAGCCGTGCATTGAAAGACATATTTGGCGGCTGAGTAAAAAGCCTTGCTGATTTTATTTATTTTTATTTATTTTTTGTCAGAGCTGCCCGGAGCTACGCTTTTGTGTAATTCCAAGCAATATGAACTCTGAATTTAGATAGCTCATTACCAACAGCGTGTGTACGTTCATTTAGCTACACACAGCTTGTGTTTCTATGAAATAACCTTGTGCTTTATAATTTTCATGATAAACACCTGTTATTATTCAATCAGGAAGAAGACCAATACTTATAAAATATTACTCGGTCCATAGAGGGAGCTGTTGGCAATTGTATTTGTGTAGGGCTGTAATGTATTGGCTGTTGCTAATTAACTGTATATTTTTTCTCGGTTTGCAATACGTTCAAGATAGCTATGATTAACAGAAACATTTACCTTCATGATAAAACGACATAGATTCAATGTAGGCTACTAGTCCTCTTTGAAATACTTGACGTATAAATGCAGTGAAAATAAACTTAAAATTATTAACACAGACCACGGTCATGGAAAAAAGCATTTTGCTAATAATTAGTTACCAGAAATAACCGACAATAATACATTTAACACGTTTGCTAATATACGAGTGATATAAAAAAATATGAAAGTAGCCATAGTTTAAGTGCTAGTAACTGCATATGAATTGAAAAAAAAACTATATCTCACAACCTTCTTCATCAGAGCTGGGTTTCTCTCTGCGTCTGACGCCTACAGTGGCACAATACATGGTATGGTCTAGAAGGAAGGGTCATCCACCATCACCTGCCCTCCTTCTAGGTTTTTCATGACTCCAGTGCAGTGAAGCGTACTGGCTAGATCATTGCTGATCCCTTCCACCCTGGTCACCCTCTGTTCCAGAATGTCTCCTCCTTCGGGCAGAGTGCAGGCAGGCAGTACAGGTCAATCATGAAATATCCTGCCACCTGAACAGTTATTTTACCCAGTCCTATGGCCTCCAGTAACTGGCCATCTGTCCCATGGAGACTAACAGGACTGTGCTGAGCACATCAAGCCACCTACTAACTGTAAACTGTTAATTTAACAGCTGCTCTATACTGCTCCCAAATGTCTGCTCATCTACAGAGATGCATATACTGGAGATGTATATCTGTAAATGTGTACATTAAGTGTAAAAAAAGTAAAATCTACTTATATCCGATTATCTCAAACTATGGTTGTCAGTCATTGTTTATGAATGTCAACTTCCTATGTTTTATGTAACAGTCCCATTGCACCAACTGCAAATCTCTGTATGTGGACAGTTACTACAGAAATTAACACTGTACTGATTCTCTAAACATGTAGTTTTATGTTAACACACACTCTGGCAATTCATCTCAATATGGATGTTTTTTTCATACTGTCCAGCTCAATATAATGTGATAGTGTGCACGTGTGTGCATGTGTGTGTGTCTGTGTGTTTATGTGTCTGTATTTATGACTGATAGAAAAAGGAGGAGAGCAACTGAAAGAGGACCCCATCATCCAATAAAATAGGGCTGACAAAAACAAGCGGCTGATTTATTCCTTCCTATTGAGAGTGAAGTGCATTATGGGAGTGTTCAATAAATCCTTGGTTGGCCCAGTGACACAGGAAAAGAAGCTGGCCGTGTTGTAACTGGGAAACCATGGCTCACCACAGAGGAAAGCGTGCTGTCACCTCACTGATCTCAGCACAGCCAACTGCCTTCTCTGCTTTCCTTCCGTTCAAGGACAACACCCACTGTGCATTGCTGATCTCAGATCAGCAATTGTTTCATGCATGGAGTAAAGCATTTCACTGATCTGAAATCAAAAGGCCTCTTTCCTCAGTTCAGAGCAAATGTATGAAGTACGAATGCTACTCGATTAATGCAGACCTGTCAGTCTGTCTGACTCCATATAATACATTTTTTTCATAGAGAAGTGCTACTGTACTTCAACCATTGTGCAGTTCACAAGACTGTTTTCATAAGCTCACATGTCGGGTCCAGTTCTGAAGTCTGCGCCTAGGCTCTGCTGGGTGAAGACACGATACACACGGGAAGACCTTTCAAATTGGAGTTGTTCCCAACGAACTTCAGAACAGGATAAATAGATAAATGTTGATGCACTACTGTGATCTTTTAGCCCATGTCCATCGCTCTGCTCACCCACAGGAAACCGTGTTGGCCTTTTCAAACTTCTCCGCTGTGGAATCATGTCTCCCAGCTGTCATTATCTTGCTCTGTTGAATGGAAGCAGAATCGGTTTGTGTGGGCGCTGCGTATCGTCACCATTGGTTTTTCTCAGATTAATGCACAGCAATTGACATTGAACGGATAGATAATGAAGTGATTGTTGTGATCAGCCTTCTACAGTACCACAGGATTTCACTTTAAACCTACCCTCCCTCCATGCCTGCCATGTCCATATGGCATATTGTCTCCTTAACAGCTTTCCAGGAGGTAAACAATGTGTGTGTGTGTTGTGTAGTCAGAGATAAGGCTTGGCTAATCACAGTGGGCAGATGACTCGTATTCCTCCCCTCCTGGCACTTACTGGGGCTGTGGTTAACCATACTTAGCACCAAACCCTCTCTGAGCTGCTCATTGATTTCCTCTCTGAGGTGTGAAGAAGAGAGAGTTGAAAGAACAAGGTGTGCGTTTGAGGGGAGGAAAACCCCAGAGGCTCCTCCAGAATGACGGCAGAACGTCGCTGTCTAATAGAACCCTCACTAGGGACCTCGGGGGAAGGAGAGATTGTTTTTCTAGGTAAATAAATAATACAAGCAATTAAAGATGGAGGGAGGGAGGTAATTCCCACTTCCCTCGATGGGCCCTCTTAAATTTTAACTGCTACCACAGAAGAAGAACAGACCTGTTAAGCCGGTCACAGCCCTGAGCCTCTCACGTGTGCTTGTGGCGGTGTGACAGCATACTGTAGATGTGCGCGAAGCAGAGTGATTGAGTATTTATGTGCTTGAAATCCTGTAATTTTTTCTAGGTTTGCACACAATGCTAACAGAACGAAAGCATTTGCAATAGACTATTGTCTAAATGTCCTTCTGATCTGCACTATGTGGCAGTGCACCCCCCAAAAAATCACACCCATTAAATGTGTTAACGTGCTAATGTGCTAACGTGCTAACATGCTAACCACACTTTCATCCCATCTCAGTTTCTACCTTATATTCTTCAGCTCACTCTTTTTTCCTTCAATTAATTTGTCCTGCACCACTCTCACTGGAGCCCTCTCTCGATTTGTCAAACTGACTAGGTCAGATCTCTCGCTTTACACACACACACACACACGCGTACATGCATACACACACATGTGCACGCACACACACGCGGGCACACACACATGCGCACATACACACGCAGACAGATGAGCAGGGATGAGCTGTGTTGACAGTGTGTGACCTGTCCTTTTTCACCAGCTGAGTCTAGCCGACTTCAGAGGAAATGAGCAGAGGAGAAGAATGATGGAGTGATGAGAGGAGGTGCAGACAAAGCAGAGGTCATGGAGGTCGGTCAAAGCAGAGGTCATGGAGGTCAAAGCAGAGGTCATGGAGGGGGCGTAGACTGCCATCTCCCTGCAGCACAGAGCAGCTCCCTGTCTGGTTGAGATGTAGACTTATTACACACACACACACACACACACACACACACACACACACACACACACACACACACACACACACACACACACACACACACACACACACACACACACACACACACACACACACACACACACACACACACACACACACAGGGGACTCAGGGGTCAAGTGATTTCCAACTGCGTTCTCATCTCATATTAAGATAATGGTTACAGTCCCAGGAAATGCTTAGTATACTGAACATAGAGAACGTCTCTCAAGAGGCCTGGTCAACTACGGGGCGTTGATGGGCTCGACATAAGATCCCCTGTCAGTCCATCTTCTAGATATAAACAGGTTCCTATGTTAAACCTGATGAGACCCGAAGGCCCCCACAACAGATGTGAACGTAAATAGACCAAACGTAAAGTGTGTGACCAAAGTGTATTACTATTAGCGCTGTTTTCATTTCGCTCCTGCGTGATCATTAGCACCTGACTGCTACTAGCAGAAATGGTCTCAGTGATAACTGCGGTCGGCCAAGGCAACACAAATATGCTGAGGAAGCAACATGTTCTCATGGGGATACATGGGTAACAGTAGGCTACATAATTGGAATTTCGCCGCATTACATAGACAAACTTACGGATAAGGCCATTCAACTGTAAACTCCTATTAGTATTGAATTGCCATTCTACTGAAACATTACCAAGAATAGACCAATTGGTGACAATATAAGGGTATGCAGGGGAATGTTAAGTTCAGGCATAATTGCTGGCTTATTGAGGTTAAGGTTAGGGTAAGAAAGGATAAAGTTAAGGTAAACTTTCTTTACGTTTTGCAAACGTATGAGGCTTTTTGTTTGCATGACACAGGAAACTTACACGTGTATGAATATCCTGTTTTGAATGATTCTTTATGTACCGCCATGAGAACAGGCATGAGGAGGAGGGAAAAAGAGTGGGATACAGTAGAAATGCAGGGGAACTAGTGTAAAAATACTGTGAAAATACTGTGAAAATTCTGTGAAAATACATAATCTACAGAGAGATTTCCCTTTCACCACTCCAGTGTGTGTTAATGTTTTGTTTATTTGTATGTATGTGTGGGGATGGGTGTAATATACTTTGCGTGAATGGATGTGTGTGTGTGGGGGTGGGTAATGTGTGTGAGCAGTATGTCTGCTAAATCCCGCTCTCTCTAACTGAACAACATATGGAATGACAACTGTTGCCTTCATAGACACATGAATTGAAATGACCCTTGGATAAAACTCCAGACGCGCTAGTGATTAGACTTTACACCAGCGTGTAATACAGACGCCCCTCCATATTGTTGGTGTGAGAGTGGGTGCGTGTCAATCAGGGATATGGGAAATACAATGTTCAAATAATAATTAGAATTTAGCCAATGGGTAATCCCTGTATTTTAGGATAACCCGTGTATAGTCGCTTACAGTAATCATAATATAATCACATCCTATTCACACATTGGGTGACTGTTTGAGTTTGGTAGGTGTATTTGATATCTTGTCTAGATTAAGAGCTTGTGTGTATGTGGAGTTTTTGTGAATTAGTGAATGTGCATGGACAATTTTTTTTGTCTCAGAGTCGCTTTTCAAAGCAGTTGAGTGTCGTGGGCCAGGCTTATACAGTATATAAACTGTCTGTTGTTTTCAACAAATATCCATCAAAACATCACTTGCAAACATCTCCAGCAGGTTTATGTTCTTCAACATTTGTAGCATAAGACTTTAACTAACACAGGTACTAAACCTGGTACAGAATGCTTCATGCATGCCTGCTCTTCAACCATTCCAAGTTCTGCCTTGTCACCCTGCTCTGCTCTCTCCACTGGCTTCCAGTTAAAGCCTGTATCCACTACCAGACCTCTATGGAAAATTAAGGGGAACTGCCCTCCCTACCTTCAGGCAATACAGAGCAGCTCCAGCTCAGCCAAGGCAAAGCTTTCTCTCCTGGCACACCAATAGTGAAATCCCAAAACCATTTGACCATTAAAGCTAGATTATCAAGCTGCATGTTTATAGTACTTGAACCTTTAAAAGTATACAGTCTCTTTAAACAAATGCAGTATAGGCTACATATCCTAGGCCTACGCGTAAGTAATATAAAAAATGTATGTCTTGATTTTTCTTTAATGCTAATTTAAATTAGATCCCTTTTGCCATGGTGTGCTGTGTAAGTCATATTTTCATTAGCATATTTCAACTGTAAGTGCACATTGTGCCAAGTTTATATTTAGTTATTTATTTTTAACTATTATTTTTATTATTATTATTAGAATCAGAAAGCTGAATCAATGATAGGCGAGAATATACTTTACAGAATAATCATCGCTATTGTGCTATAATATCTTGGATAATGTAACTGACAGCATTTTAGCCACTTTGCATATTTTAAGACAGCAATGTAAAATATTTGAAATGTTTTTTTTCTGTATGCTCTAAAGCTAGCTTTTTAGGTGGTTTTAAAAATAGTTTCTATGCAAGTCTGATTTCCATGATGTAGAGCAGTGGTTCTTAATCCTTGTCCTGGGGACCCACAGCCATTCCATGTATTAGATCTATCCTAGAATTAGCACACCTGAAACAACTTGTCAACCAATCGTCAAGCTCTTGGCTGCTGAACTCAGGTGAGCTAGTTCAGGGCTAAAACATAACTGTGAGAGGGCAGTGGGTCTTCAGGACAAGGATTAAGAACCACTGATGTAGAGTAAGGTATTATTGGCCAAATATATTGATGAAGAATGTTGTGGAATGATGTAGTCATGCATTTGTAAAAATTCTATAAAAGTATGGAAGCTTAATAATATGGAAGTATGGAAGCTTAATATATTATTTTCTGACAAGCAATAATATAGATAAGGTAAATACTTTATAACTCCAATTCCAAAAATGTTGGGATAGTATGGAAAATGCAATTTAGTCATTGAGTCATTTGAAAATTGTGTTCACCCTGTACTTTACTGAAAATACATTATTAACACATTATGTGATGTTTTACCTTGGAAATTTTATTATTTTTAGAAAATATACACACATTTAAATTCTGATGACTATAACACACTCTAACAAAGTTGGTACCGTTGATTGTTTACCACTGTGTATTTTCAAATTTTCTATTAATAACACCTATTAAGCGTTTGGGCACAGAAGATTACAGTTACTAATTTTAGCAAGCAGAATTTTCCCCCATTCATCCATTATGCATGTCCTCAACTGCACAACTGTAAGGGGCCTTCGTTGCCTTATTTTGTGCTTCATAATGTGGCACACATTCTCACAGACAGTATAAATGAATGGACGAACAGATGGCATTCATTCCTATGGAGAGCAAGTGAAGTCAATTAGAATAACTTTTCCGGTGGTAGCCGAGCTTACTGGGCAGCCTCAAGCTGAGCGTGATGACGTAGATGTGATGTGAGCAATGTCTCTGAAAGTTGTAATTCTTCTCGTCACCATGCCAAGAGAAATTTGAATCATTCCGTATCTTGCCTCTTGCAGAAACGGAGAGCGTGAGTAGGAAGTATTTCCAATCCATCTATACGTTACTGAAATATTTGGTTCCTATGCTTTTCATGGACTCTCTACGGGCTTCTCTCTTGACTGTATGCCTCCACGTCCTCCAATTGCCTGCAAGCTGCTCCTGGACTATACGGAAATTTCTCTACTGTTCAACAGAAAGTTGCATGGTTACAGTTACCAAATTTTCACAAAAAAAACGAAAGCTACGGGGCCATAATCTGAGATACAAGGTAATGGAGCTTTTTATACATTTTTCTGTTTCTTTAGAAATTAACAATGGACAAATAGAGTCTTTAAACGCCTCAGATGTTCGCTATCAAAGTGACCCTACAATGAATGGGAGTCTATGGAATGCTAACGTGAGGTGATAGCCAGGTAGCATCAGAATCCACTCAGGGCTGCTTCAACATCCGGGTCCAAGCTTACCCCCTTGCCAGCTGCGGTCCATGGATCTTAATTGGGGACGCCGGGCTCGCATTACTGAGTTAAATGGAACGGTATCACACAATGGGTTTGATGCGCTACACACTGTTCCATTCACTCCGGTCCCAAACGTAATGCGAGCCAGGCATCCCCAATTAAGATCCACCGACCGCGGCTGCCCCTTGGACATTCTTAATCGGAGAGGTCAGGACTGCAGGAAGGTCTTGCTAGCTAGCACCCGTACTCTCTGCTTACGTAACCATGCAATTGTTATCTGGGCAGAATGTGGTTGATCACAGAGTGGCAGCATATGTTGGTACAAAATGTGCAAGTTACCCATGCCACTGGCACTGACACACCCCCATAGACAGATGCTGCTGCATTTTGTACATATACACCTGAACCTACACTACATACACTTCCTACCTAAACTATGATTTGCACAGCCATGCTCATTATGTTACATATTCCAGTGATGTTGTTTTTGCCCTGCCACGTTGCATCTTGACTGATCTATCTCTCTAGCTCAGACCTCATTTGCATAGACTGTACAGTGTAGATAATTCCTACTGTATATTCTGAGTATCCTGCATTCTGTATTTTGTACTTCTGTGTAACTTCATGTTGTCTTGCACCTTGCGCATCTTGGACAGGATGCCATTAAAAATCAGAATCTATTCTCAATTGGCTTACTGTGCATGGTTAAATTAAGGTAAAAAACAAGCTGTTGTCATTGTGTGAATGTATATTTGAGTTTGGGTTGTAGTTGTGATTTGGTTGTAGTTGTGGTTGGGTTATGTTTGTGGTTAGGTTGTGGTTTGGTTGTGTTTGTGGTTAGGTTCTGGTTAGGTTGTGTTTGTGTTGGGTTGTGGTTGTGGTTGAATTGGGGCTGTGGTTGTGCTGTAGTTGGTGTTAGCTTGGGTTGTGGTTAGTTGGTAGTTGTGGTTAATAATTAATTTAACTTATATAGCACTGTTCAAAGAACCCAAAACGCTTTACATAATGAGGGGGAATGCCTTCCTCATCCACCACCAATGTGTAGCACCCACTTGGGTGATGCACGGCAGACATTTTGCGCCAGAACACTCACCACATCTCCAGTCAGGACACCCGTTAAACGTTGCATCTTAAAAATGGCACCCTACCAGGGTAGATGTCCCCTTCAATGCCCTGGGGAATTGGGAATAACATTTAGACCAGAGGGAAGAGTGCCCCCTACTGGCCCTACAACACCACTTCCAGCAGCATTGGTCTCCAATACAGGGACTAACCAGGCCCGACCATGCTTAGCATAAAGAAGCAATTCAGCGGTGGATTACAAGTTGCTATGCATCTGGCAATGTTATGGTTATGGTTTTGGTTAATTTGTGGATAGGTTATAGTTACGTTTATTTGTGGTTAGATTCTGGTTGTGGTTAGGTTATGGTGGTGGGTATGGTTTTTTGTGGTTAGGTTCTGGTTGTGATTAGGTTGTAGTTGTGGTTGAATTGTGGTTCGATGGTTGGTATTGTTCTGATATACACAGCCATGCACTATATCAAACTCCAGAAGAGCAGTAACGATGGACCATGAATCAATGCCCCTGCTTTCCTAGGACGTTGTGGGTGATTGTGATTTAGTGTGTGTTAGTGTGTGTTGTTGTGATTTACACTGGGTGTAACTGTGATTTAGTATGTTTATGTGTGTGCTTGTGTGTGTGTGTGTTTGTAATTTAGTGTGTGTTGTGGAGCAATGAGTAATGGTGCTGCAGTGCCTCCCACTTGATTTACTCTCCTTCATTCACACACATCTGTCACATGAGAGGTACACACACACACACACACACACACACACACACACACACACACACACACACACACACACACACACACACACACACACACACA
>JACXGM010013178.1:7289-23381 GCA_016801145.1 Umbra pygmaea | reverse complement strand
TACTCACACACACACACACACACACACTCACACACACACACACACACACACACACACACACACACACACACACACACACACACACACACACACACACACACACACACACACACACACACACACACACACACACACACACGTACATATACAGTGGGTGAAATAAGTATTGAACACATCACCATTTTTCTCAGTAAATATATTTCCAAAGGTGCGATTGACATGACATGTTCACCAGATGTTGGTAACAACCCAAGTAATCCATACATACAAAGAAACCAAAACAAATAAGTTCAGAAATTAAGTTATGTATAATAATGTGAAATGACACAGGGAAAATGTATTGAATGTGAGCAGGCATGTGCCAAGTTAGGGCTCAAACTGTGCAGAGCACATGCCCTTTTTGCCCTTATACTCTAAAGTGCCCTATTTTTGGGTGGTGGTGTTTTTTTTTCTTCTCCAATAAATCAATGCTATTGGTCACCCTTTACGTCTCTCTGTCTGTTTTACAAATATTTAGCTAATGGAAGTTCTTAAAAAGAGCTTGTGGAAATCTTGGTAGCTCCTCAAACTGTCAGTAAATGTGATAACTCCGCCCCCTCTATCTTGACTGAATGCACCGGAGTTCCGCAGCAGCCGCACATCAGCAGCCAGGAGTTGAACGCAGTTTTGCAAGGGTAAAAAAAGATCTTGTTGTTTGAATAAGTACAGCCTGACTGAGACATGTGGGACCTGACAAGAAACGTCTAGCATTTGCCATAGTCATGGCCAATATACAGCCTACACTTAAATAGCCTGTACATACACATTTAACCTTTTATAAGTTGAGATTTTGACCTAATGTATTTAATAACAGGAAAAGCTGAGCACCCATATAGCTACAACAAACTAGTTTGAACCTGTTGATTAAAATGTAATGTGATGCCGCAAGTGCCATTTTAAATGCACATTTGCACACATTCGCTGGTCAAAAACCCTGTAACTGCATTTGAGTTTTGATCTGTGTAAAATGTTAACAATCTATTGATAAGTAATACAACAACATATAATTTGTTTTTACCATCGGGAAATCATAAGCGCAGGTGTGCCCCCGCACTGTTTCGTACTGGAACTTACACAAAGCAACGAGTGATAATCGTCATAAGTAACATCACTAAGAAATTTCTTTTTTGATTTGTGATTTCTGATACGCTAATTTATTAACATTTAATCATGTTATGGTAATGATATTAAATAATGGTTAATTCAAGGCTGTTAATATGCTGTAACATCCGGCCCAGGGAGGGCCGGTTATGGACTCTCTGTTAGTTTTTCCTATGTTGTCTTCCATGTTCTTTCAGTGTTTACACGTTGGTTTCGTTAGACTGTTTAGTACGTTGGTTGCTTCCCTATGTGTGTTTCATGTTAGAGTTTCTCCCCTAGGTATTCTGTTTTGGTTCCTCCTTGTGGTTGTTTCATGAAGTGCTTATGGTCTTGGTTAACTCAGTTACGTCATTGTTTACTTCCTTGTCTAGTCACATGTTTTCTTTAACCTATAGATCGCTGTCTAGTTAATGTCAATTCCCAGGTGTTTTCAGTTAGTCTCATTTGTATGTGTATTTAGCCCTTGTGTTTCCGCCTTGTCCTTGTTAGTCAATGTTTCGATGTTACGTGTTCCTGTGTGGATCCTATGCCCTCAGATTGTATACTTTCCGTTTAGCCCCTCGTGGCAGTATTGTTTTGTATCCGTATTACTTTAATAAATCCTACTTAAATTATTTCATATCCTTCGCGCCTGTCTCTCTACACCACTACACTGGAAGATGTGACATATGCACATATTAGCTATCTAGTGTAGCTAATTTTTCTATTTACAGTTTAGTATTCTGTACTCTCAGCTTGTCTTCACATGTAGGGTGAAGTCAGCTAAATTGGGCCATCAGGTAAAATGGGCCAAATATAGTTGTAGCAACATATCTCTTAATATTTTTACAGCAAATCACAATAACGGATCTTGCATTGTTGCTTCAACACTTGTGCACTTGTAACAAGAGTTTCTATATATAATGTGAAATGAATATAGCCTACACTGTCAGTCAAACATTTTTGGATGGTAAGCATTATTGCTCCAGTTCAGGACTCGTCAATGTCACGTGATCATTCAGAAATCATTCTAATATGCTTTTCATTGCAACTGTACTTTTCACACTATTATATATATATTTTTTTATTGCTGGCTTATTTTAGGGAAAGTGTAGTGAATAAGAGACCAGTGGATCACAGTCATAAATGTCTTCAAGCACATGGCTCACAGAAGGTTGCTTTTATAATTAGGTTGAAAGTTCCCCTTAAACCCTATCTATATTATTATTATGGCTGTAATTAATAGTGAGTGTTTTATAAATATATATATACAGTGCCTTGCGAAAGTATTCGGCCCCCATGAACATTTCAACCTTTTGCCACATTTCAGGCTTCAAACATAAAGATATAAAACTGTAATTTTTTGTGAAGAAGCAACAACAAGTGGGACACAAGACGCCTCCTGTATGGAGAAACCAGTAAAAACCAATAAAAAAACTCAAAATGCACCGTTACAAATTATTATGCACAGCAGAGTTTCAAAACATTTTATAGGTTGTAAAGAACTGAAAATGGTCATTTGTTAAATTTGCAGCATTAGGAGGACATTTACTGAAATCAAAAGCTATTTCAATCTAACACATCATGACAGGGTAAGTTAAATGTTAACATAGGACCCTTCTTTGATATCACCTTCACAATTCTTGCATCCATTGAACTTGTGAGTTTATGGAGAGTTTCTGCTTGAATTTCTTTGCAGGATGTCAGAATAGCCTCCCAGAGGTCAGGGGAGGATAGGGCCACACTATGAGTTTCTCTCCTTTTATGCCTAGAGCAGCCAATGACACAGAGGTATTGCAGCATGAGATGGTGCATTGTCATGCATGAAGATATTTTTGCTATGGACGGCACGGTTCTTCTTTTTGTACATGGAAAAATGTGGTGAGTCAGAAACTCTATATACTTTGCAATGGTCCTTTTCACACCTTCAGGGACACTAAAGGAACCTACCAGCTCTCTGCCCATGATTCCGGCCCAAAACATGACTCTGCCACTTCCTTGCTGATGTCGCAGCCTTGTTGGGACATGGTGGCCATCCACCAACCATCCACTACTCCATCCATCTGGACCATCCAGGGTTGCACGGCACTCATCAGTAAACAAGAGAGTAAACAATACTGTTTGAAAATTCATGTATTTCTGGGCCCAATGCAACCATTTCTGCTTGTGAGCATTGGTTAGGGGTGGCTGAATAGTAGGTTTATGCACAACTGCAAGCCTCTGGAGGATCCTACACCTTGAGGTTCACGGGACTCCAGAGGCACTAGCAGCTTCAAATACCTGTTTGCTGCTTTGTAATGGCATTTTAGCCGCTCCTCTCTTAATTCAATGAATTTGTCTGGCAGTATCCTTCATCATTATGCCTTAATCTGCACGAACCCGTCTGTGCTCTGAATCAGCCACAAATCTGTTCATAGTACAATGATCACACTTAAGTTTTCGTGAAATATCTAATGTTTTCATACCTTGTCCAAAGCATTGCACTATTTGACGCTTTTCCGCAGCAGAGAGATACTTTTTCTTTCCCATATTGCTTGAAACCTGTGACCTGCTTAATAATGTGGAACATCCTTCTTAAGTAGTTTTACTTTAATTGGGCTCACCTGGCAAACTAATTATCACAAGTGTCTGAAATTGGTTTGTGTGATCTTGCCGATACGACCACCGATATGAGTGCTTTTCATAATATTGCCAAATTCATTCAAGTCTTCAACCTTAAAAGGATCACAGCATCTAACATTTTGAAAACTGTGTGTTTATTAAATGTGTTTATTTTCATCAAAAGGTACATTCCTTAAACGTAACATGCAACTCTAACTCATACTGTATCAGTATGAGCATAAAAAGATAATCTGGCAACAAGCAAAAGAAAAATGTATACAATAATTTCCCAGTAATAAAATATAGCTTAACTGGCTAATAACATGTAGTTATATCAAATCTTCGACATCAATGAGTAAACAAGGTCATATGTCTCATATGTATGTGCAAAATAATAACGAAAATAAAAATAATTTAATTATTTAATTTCCCTATAATCAAATATTGCTTAATGCTTACGAACTTGTTTATAACATGTTAAATATTTTTATTTTACTTAAAGCAAATAAACAATGTAGAGTATCTGGTATATCAGTGTGTGTGTGTGTGTGTGTGCAATGCATTAACTTTTATCCAGTTTGCCATTACTCTAGGTTACTTGGTAAATGTAAGTGAAAGGTTATTTTGATAAATAGAAGCTTTTCTGCATTTTCAGCTGAGAGCCTATTTCTTTTTTCATCTACAATATTTATCACTTTGTTTCCTGCCCAGTAAAAAAGTGGTTTGTCTTTTTCGTGGAATCATGGCCTCTCCAATGTACTGAATGTCTCCAGTTCTATAGTGACTGCCACTGGAGAACTTCTCAGTGCTGAGTTTTCACCCTCTTCTGTTATTTCATTAAAAATACAGTTCAGATTGCTTGGCTGGTCAATCCGTGGCCTTTTCACTGGTGGTTCCTCATGTGTGCTTGTTTCCAGCTCAGATATTTTCTGCAGCTCATGCAGCACCTTCTCTTTGGCATTCCGTGCAGTGCTGGTGTTTGAGAAGAACTGATCCTTGTATCCACAACAGAGTAAAAAGTAAGTGAATAGCTAATTCAATTAATAGAGAAGGCTTTTTGCGCTGTACATGTTATTCAAGGGGCATTTTAGTAGCCAAAAGTTAGATAACAACTTAGTGATATGCTCATTGCCATGCCTATTCTTCAGTATTTTAATAAAATAAAAAAATGTAATCATTAAACATTCATGCGTAAAACATGGAAACTTATGTGAATTATATTTATACAATTGATGGTGCCCAAACTCTCTAGCTACACAGAAAGGCAAACAAACAAGCACACATACATAATGTGATGACACACAATTACCTTGGGTCATTGATGGTTGCAATGCAGTACAATGGCCCTCGTTCCACCTCAGAAGTGTTTCTTCACAGCTGTCAATAAAGTATTTTTTATTATTTTAATGGTCCTGTTCGGTTTCTTTGGCCAACAATCTCTGCAGTACAGTGACTGACGGGATCACGTCGGAGACTGAAGCTTCTGAAGAACTCACTTCTCAAGTTATTTCTTCGAAAGGAGCAAGGACAGACAGCATCTTCTCTAGTAGGCTCCACTGGTTCAGACTAAGCGTGTCGGGACGCTCATATTCTGCTCCGAATACACCAAGAGCTTGCTTCTGTTCAACAAGGCTCTGTATCTGCTAGACACCTCAAAGACTGAAATATCAGCAAATATTTTCCTTACCATTTGGAAAACAAAGAGTCTGTTTTGTCTTGAAAGAGACTTTCTATTTCTAAAGCAGATGCAGGAGTTAGCTAAAAAAGTATTAGGGAATGAACTTGCGTTCGTTGGGCGGTTCAGCGAAAAGAAGAGGCTTGTTCCGGCGCAAACATTCCCTGGTGCTATCTTGCAGTTCCCGAAAACAATTCCGCCACTGACCAGGAAAAACCTGGTTAAAAGTCAGTGGCGTTTTGTTCATATGCTATTTTAAGGGCGCATGCTTAACCATAATGTAGCGTGTGCACAACGCGCATAAACTTTGCTCTACACAAATGCAGCAGTTCTTTATTATTGCAATACATAATTAGACAGAAAAATATTACCACATGAGGGAAACCATTGTGGTGTCCGAAGATGTAAAAAAATAGGTATACATCTTGTGTACACATTTACCAAAATTATTCAGAATTAATTATTTGCCCAGATATACATCAAACTCAAGGGAACCCATTCAATCAACATACAAGTCATTTGCAATGCTAATAGTAAAATCACCCATGTCTTTTCGAAAAACTCTGGCTCAAGCCATGACTCATTTATGGCAACTTTGCCATGAGGAATCCCCCCTTGGATGGGTGGCTGTGAAGGGGACAACGGCTATCCGTTAAAGTGGTTAATGATGACACAATTTATGATGCCAGCAAGTGCGTGAAATGCTGTTTAATCGACAACAAACACAAACACGCAGTGTAGCCTAATTGAACGAACATTCGGCACACTGAAAATACGCGTCAGGTGTTTGGATAGAACAGGAGGTACACTACTCAAGTCGGCATTCTTTGTGGCTTGTTGTGTTTTACGCAACATTTTCATGAATCATGGATGTGTTGATGACAAATTAGGAAATATTAGAGGACTTAAGGAGACGTGATGTTGAAATGCATGTGCCGTTGCCACAACCCAAATGCCAAGAAATGCAGAACGGGAGAGAAGAGCTTATGTGACAGAAGAGTAAGCAAAGTAATCTCGGTCTAATGTTAGACTACATTGCAAAAATATTACAATGCATTCATAACCTCGTGATTCAGTGAGAGTGTGTCCAAAACATCGGAAAGTATGTGTTGTGACATTTCTTTATTTACATTTTGTAAAAAGAAAAATCAATAGCAATCCGCCTTTATAATAGCAATCCGCCATGGAACAAGCGCGCCTGCTCTTAAAGGGAATGTGAGATGACAATCTGATTGGTTTATTGCACCTTACGCCCAAACCACACCTATGAATAATGAAGCTACTTTAGACATAACCATTTTAGATTTGCGTCAGGTGCTAGAGTCATTTATCCCGCCAGTAAAATAGCAACAGCATCCTCCCCTTTCTCTTGATATTGGTTGAGAGTTTCTTCCAAGCTTGGCAACCTAGATATTCAGTTTACCAGCAGGTTCTCCACATCCATTAAAATATCAAACACATGACAGTAAATAAACAACATACTCTACTATTGAGTAGTTCTGCAAAGTCATTCAAATTCTTGGTGTCCATAATCTCTCACAATCTCACAGGATGATCAGTGGATAAACAATTACAGAAAACGGAAACTCTCCCAGTCTATCCTGATCCTGCTCTACATATTGATCAGTAAGAGAGTCCACCCTAAATTCGCTCATCACTGTTTGGTTTGAGTCTGCACCTGCCCACTGTAGAGCTAAACTAAATTACTTAATGGCTAGAAAGCCTTCAGACAGCATCATTGCTTCCCTCTTCAGATACAGTCTATACAGTTCAACTGTGAAAAAGGAGACACCAGTGTCATCCAGGATTTATATATGGAATTCATTCACATTAACAGTGCATGTTTACAGCAATTGTGATGCCAGTGTTCACATCAATGTCCACATGCTGCAGTTAACAAAAGCGCCCATTTGTGATCTAGGGTGGTCCAGTTGTACTGTTGCAATATGGATTCAAATTCAGCCCAACACTCTTTCAGCAAGAACTCCTCTTTCCACTTTTCTTTCTGCTCCATCTGTCTGCTTGACTAGTCTCCGTCTGGCCAGGTGGGCTACAGACCTAGCAGATCTCACCCATTCCCTGGAAGCAGCTTCCTCAACACATTCCCTTCCTCCACTGAATATTGATGTTAGGAAACAACCTTGTATCAACCTTATATTGTATGAGCTATGGTAATGTATGCAAATGACACAGCGATTGCATTAATTAGGGGCTTAAGGTGTGAACATACTGTATGTTTTGAGCCCACTTTGTATTTATGTATACGAACAGATTTTTTTTATCCTACTGAAACAAAAATGTTGGGGTACTGGATTAGGCTTTTGGGGTTGAGGTTAAAGTAACACTCCAGAGCCCTAAACAATGTTAAGGAGGTCATAATGTTATGGCTGATCGGTATATAGTTTGAGATATCAGGAGAACCCTTTATGAAAGGTTGTGTTAAGAACCAAAATTGGATCTCACTAGAACTAGAATTGAAATTAAGGTCTTACTAGAAACAATAGAGAATCAGAAAATAAACCTTTATAAAAGGTACTGCTATGAACCAATTAGAGATCTCACTAGAACCATTAAAATGTTGATTTACATTTAAACGTAGTTTAGCCAAAAAAAATTTTAATTTTTTAAAATGTACTCTGCCGCCGCCACTGATTTGCAATGTATGAAAAGGTCGTCCGTGTGCTCCGATATTAACGGAATCGTATATAGAAAAATTAAGGCAATGATCACACTTCATCCAAATTCCTATGCTGCAGGGTCAACTTCTGTATCATTAGATGCTGATTACTGCAATAAACTTTCAGCAAGACCCTTTACCTGAAATAGTAAATAACCAAAGCTAGCATTTTCAGCTAGGTTAGCCAAGACACTCAAATCTATAGCAAGAGACGGTATGAAGCCTACTAATGTAGTCATAATCTAGGCATGTAAAGTCGATTTTCACACTCTGATACCGATCAACCAATGGGTGACACCCTCCTTATTCAGGGTTGACAGCCTCCTTATTTGTTTAAAGGAGAATTCCGGGCGATTTCAAAATGTAGCTCTGTTGTTTGGATATCTGGAGTGCTGTCAGTCGCAAGAATAACTCAAACAATCTGTATTGCCAAAACTGTGTTATCCCCCTGCTCCAGTTTATACCCATTACACATTTACGGGGCAAGATTTTAAACATGCTTTTAGTCTCTAAACATTTTCGAAATGTCATTAATAGTGCATATAGACATGTGCAGTGATTTCTTATAGTGAACACAGCGAATCTAACAAATCAGCCAGTGTACATACCTGTGTTTTTTTTTCATTTTCCAGTGAAGTACAAACTAGTTGATTGTCAAAGTCATAAAATACAATATTCCAAAACATATTTTTCCACAAAAAAAAGCTTTCCTAGACAGGTATGTACACAAGAAAGATTGTAAAAAGAAGATAACTAATTAATCTAGTGTTGAATGCATTTTGTATCTGTTTCAGACATAATCCAGATAGAGGCAGAGAGCAGATTTCAACACCACTGTCTATTTTTAAAACCCCTTTTCACAACAGCAGTTTTCACAGGTAACAGTAGTTTTCTGCTTTGACAGATACCTGTCCTAAAACCCCAAAGAGCAAAGAACAAGTTGATTCACCAGTTGCTAGGAAAAAGTATGGTAGGTACAGTGGGTGTATGGAAATGTGAAAGAAACCTACTGTAGAGCAGGGCCAGAATCAAGAATGTAGCAAGTCCTTTTTTGTCTGTACATTTACATGTACATTTATAGTACATTTGTCTATCACTGTTCCATCAGTGTCTGTAAATGAAGATGGGAATTGGGAAAAGGCGGTCTGTGACAACAATTTTGTAGCATCAACTCAGTTTGGTGGACTTGGGCATGGACAAAGGGTTTCACTTTGAAGAGCTGGAGTCACCAGACAGAAAACATGATCACCAACAGCAGCAATGTGGGCACCAACACAGAGATGTGGACCCAGGGCAGAGACAGAAAGGAGTCGTCAAACCACGTTTGTCCTCGTTTTCCAAGGGTTCAGGTCCTCCTAGGACCAACCTGACATCAGAAACTTTAGAATGAGCATGCTTTAGGGCTAGTACCCTAAAATAAATATTTACAACTGTCCCACGTCCCCATCACATAATCCACTCTTTTCACATATCACAACATCTTATAAAAATATAATACGTAAAAATATAAATTAGCATTCTATCTATCTATCATTTCTTGGAGAAATGTGGGAATGAATGGAAGGTTGGTGAAAAGGTTTTTGAGAAAGGGTTGGGAAAAGTCTCATGAACAACTGAAAACTACTTAAGAGGCAGTCTCAGAGGCAGTCATCAATTCAAAACCCATCACATTTACTCAGTTTGGCCATGCTGAGCTCACACTTCCTGGTTGGACAACACGTCACAAACCTGACACCCCTGAGCAAGGCCACCAGTGACATTAACACATGTACATTTGAACACCCTGTGATGTTCTGATGCCGTCAACATGTATTATATTTCTGCGGTAAAAGATGGAGAAAATAGTTTTTCATGGATTTAAGTTTTTTAGTGACCAAGACCACTAAACGAGAGAGATGCACACAGAGAGACAGAGACAGAGAGAGATACACAGAGAGAGAGATGCACACAGAGAGACAGAGACAGATACAGAGAGTGAGAGATGCAAACAGAGAGACATAGACAGAGATACAGAGAGAGCGAGAGATCCATACAGAGAGACAGAGACAGATACACACAGAGAGAGAGAGAGAGAGAGAGAGAGATGCACACAGAGAGACAGAGACAGAGATACAGAGAGAGCGAGAGATGCACACAGAGAGACAGAGACAGAGACACAGAGAGAGAGAAATAGACAGACAGTGTGTTGCAATAGTACAGCAGCTCTTCTCTTCCTCAATCTATCTAATTAATAAGCAGGGACCATCGTTATCATGAATACACACAGCAAGGCGTGGTTTAACCAGGGAATATTTATGGATGGCAATACATCCAGATAAACTTCACATCCATTCACTGTGAAATGTTTAGATGCTGAACCACACCACTCATCTGTCTGTTCCTAAATGACAGGGATTTATACAGTATACAGTATGTGTGTACATTACTGTGCGTGTGTGTGTGCGCATGTGTGTGTGCGTGTAAGAAAACCTGTGTGGTGGGCCTTTAAGTCTGAACATGGATTGATCCAAAAGCAGCTTCCTAAGATTGGGCTGGTGAGGCAGGCAGGCATGGAGGATAATCTGATTTAAAGCATGTCAGTAAGTTTGAATAATTTATTTTTCACCCGTACCCGCCTATCATTTTCAAAGTATACTTAATTTAACAAGGGGAGGGTGTGTGTGGGTGTGTGTGGTGGGTAAAAGACGGTAAATTGCCTCTTTGCACATCTCTTTTTCTCACTTGTTCTCTGCCCTTCCCGTTCTCAGAGCTACAGCTGTCACAGTGTCACTTTTCCATCCATAATTGAGTGCACAGTGCACAAAGCTCTGAAACCGTGTCATCCATTTCCAGTCGCTTCTGTTGAATAATCAGCCAGAACCAATGGGACAGTAGGAGGGGGATCTGCACATGCAGCTGCCTGTCACTGGGTGGATTCATCAGCCCCAGGGTCTCAAAGTGTTGGGGTGCAGTCGCTCCAGATTTGTACTTCACGATGGTGGTGGAGGTGGTGGGTAGCGATGTTGCTGGAAATTATGTTGTAATGGGTAATGTTTTATCATTTTAAACTGAGTGGAGAAACACAACTTTGTAGAAGTGAGTACATTCTAATGAATGATTAGTTATCTGCAAATGTCAGAGGTGGAAAGATGACTATGTAAATAAAAAACATAAATAATAAAGTCACAAAGACAACTTAGGTGCTTCTCTCATAGGTTCCATCCACTGCTGAAGGCATGGTCTTAGCTCCACCTCACAATACTAGGAATCAAAGCAGACGGAGAAGTCCCAGGGAGCTGTGCGTTGTTGAGCTGGCGTTTGAACACGTGTGACTGCATGTGGTGTGCCGTACTGACTGAGACAGCCATTCTCCTCCTTTGCCTATGCATAATTCATCAACCCTTCAGGTTCATACTTTGCACTGTCTCATATAGCGAAGCCTTAGTAATAATACCTTCCACCGCAAGTAATTATCAAAGACATTAATATGGATATTGAGAATGGCATTAAAAAAAGAGGTCATAGTACAATGAAAACTGTTAAGGTTAAGTAGACAGAAATGCCTGTTTTCTGATATAGAGGGGGTGTATTACGACAATTTTCTCTATGATGAAAACCGGAGGAATGTTCAGGCCTTCCTTATTACACAGTAATTAGACAGCCAAATTGTTATGTAGTAGTCCGCTTCTCAGGTGACAGGACAGCATTTTGGTTAAGAGGGTTTTGGTTTTGGTTACACAACCTGTCACAGTTTTTGGGGTTTGACCGTGCCATGGGGGTTGGGCTCCACCCTGCGTTTAGTTATGGTTACTTTCATATTCCACCCGGATAGCCCTGCTCTTTGTTTAATTCACCTATCATTGTTCACAGCTGCCCCTTGTTACCAATTAGTGTGTGTATATCTGTTTCTCTCTGCTCCGCTATCTTTGTCCTTCATTGTTTGGACGTGAGCCCAGTTAATGCTGTGTTTGTATTACGACTAGAACTCTGTCTGTGACGTGATTGTCTTGCTAGGCATGCTTTATTATTTTACCTGGGATTACTGTTACCCAGTTATTTACTTGTCAGAACTGGCACTTGCTTGTCCAAATAAAACTGACACAAGCTTCTACCTGCATTTGCTTCCTACCTTACCAAAGCCATTACACAACCAGACATTGTGGTGAACGTTAATAAACGCAGCAGATTGTTGTGAGGAAATAAAGGCAAAAGCCACAAAACTATGCTGACATACAATATAAATGCAACATACAGTATAATGTGTTGGTCCTATGTTTCAACTGAAATAAGATATTTTTTATATGCACATGAGGCTTATTTCTCAAGAAATTTGTAGAATGGTGTATTGACTTGAATTGACTGATATCCCTAAGCATTTTTAGGATTTAGCATTTCTTGTTTTGTTCAGTGTCCAACAAATTGAACGGTTTTTGCACTTCAGCCAGATGTATACTTCATAACCAAGGTGATACAGCACTTCTGTAAGACTTTATCAGACCTATGAACCCTAAACGGCTGTCATGATTCCAAAGAGGAGTAGGAGGCAAGAGCATTTGCAAAGGGTAGGATCTTGAATAGTGCTCCAAAAAGGCGATAAAGATCCAATCCTCTGCACCTAAAACACTCCGGAGAGCAACAGACGCAGAATACACAATAGTGATAATAGAGTAACTGAGCCAGCGGTATAGCTAACGTTTAGTAGAAAGGTAACAATAATTCAACATAAGTACTCACTGTGTAATAACCGACAACATATAACAAGTAACAGAGGCATTTATACAGTAACAAGGAGAGTGACAACAGGTGAGTGAGAGTCCCAGGTGCGTGTCGTCACGCATCAAAAGGTCCCGGTGTGGGGCGAGGTGCTCTAGGAGTTCCTAATAGACTGGTGAATCAGAACATCAGTGATGAGGTAAGCCAGGAGCCGATGTGACAACGGCACAGACTCTGTTGTTATATGCCAGAAAATATGCTATTAGTAAATTTAATGCTTTGACAAAGACACTACTTCCTCCTTCAGTGACCATCTTACAAAAGCTGTCAAAACTATTTCCTGATAGTTTAAAAATATGAAAAAATTATTTAGATGGGACAATGACCTCCAACACTAAGCAGTTCTTTGTTACACACAAAACCCCAGTCCAATATGCATAATTATATCAAAGACTGTTCGGCATGTGCCATTGACAAACACTGTGGAAGCACAACTCGGTCATTTCCTTGTTGCAATTCCTGTTCAAATGGCAAAATAAGTACTATATAGTGCAGGGAGTCTCACCTAAATCACATAAAAAATTATATATATCAAAAATTCACTGAAAGTGAAAGTAGTGCAATTCTCACCGGTGCTAAATTCTACGAAAATACCTTTTAAAGGGTAGGTAGCCTGTTCCCTAGTGTAAATGTAGCTGCGGTTAGAAATATTTTAAATATTCACCCAATCTCTACTTTTTCCTAATTTGCTTTATGTTAAATTTTCCACAGCTGTTTGGGTCTATGTTTTTAATAAAAATTAAGATGTGTTTTTCACTCATAAGTGGTTATAGTGTTGACATTTTTAACCTAAGACATTGACTTGAATATAGATTTTTAATTTACTTTATACCACTTTACTAATTTATTTATTAGACTTCTTATTAGTTAAAGATGTATTTTGGGGTTTCAATCCAATTTAGTGGTGCTGTTGAGCAAAAACAAATGAAATTTGTGTACTATGTCATGTATATGCCTATGTGCCCCATGTCACTTTCATGGTTGCATTCAAACATTCCAGGGCTCACATGCAAACCAAAAATTACACATCCAGGCACGTACAGTAGCCAGGATTTGCAGTTTGGCTGGGCCAAAAAAGTAAATAGATGGGCCCAGGTGCATTTTTATTTTATTATTTTAATACGTACAGTACAGGAAGGCTAGTCTGATATTGACAGTGAAAAGCCATATATTAAAATGTTGCTAATGTCATTAGCTCAATATCACATTCCAATGCAGAAAATAGTATACATTCACTTGCTGTTTGTCAGGCGTTGCTTGCCCTTTTTATGTTCGTCAAAAGCCCATTCCATCTGTAGTTTGAGGTTGTAATTAAAATAAATCTGTGATTTTGAAAGCAACACCCTCTTCCTTCCATGACATTTCCTAAATCGGTGAATTATACTTTGTTCCGTTATTCAAATTCAAAAATCCCAATAAGAAAATATTTAAAAACCATTTACCTGATATTTTATCCCTTATTTCTAATTAAACTGCCAGAATCACACACCACCTCAGAGTTGGTAACCAGCTAGAACTAATTGTGGTACCCACATGCTAATCACCTCTCATCAAGTTAATGATTTCAATGGATGAATGGGCAATAACATAAACATTATTAAACATAATAAGCCTTGGCTGAATTCGAATGAACTAAATGAATATCATGTCCAAAATATTTTTTTATGCTAGGGTTAGAGTTAAATGTAGAGTTAGAGTTAGGGTTAATTTCTGAACAATTATTAATTGTTCAGAATTGTCACTGAGTAATTTATAACAACTATGACCCTGCTTCTCATGTAATTCAACATTTATATTACACTATTTAATTATTAGTGAAATAAAACAATTAGTTAAATAATATTTGTGATCAAATTATAATTATTATCAAATAACACATTTGATTTGTAGAACAATTTAACATTTGACGCATACTTTGTGACCAGATTTGGAAAACCATGCTTATCTGTTGTATTTTTTAACAAGCCATATTTGAGACATCATATCTCAGTCTGTGTAACATATACAGACTTCTTTTCAGTTTTGTCGTATGCTGATAAAAGAGCAGTTTATTTATACCTATAGTTTGCAAAGTGACCATACACGACATGACACAAAAGCCCTCAATCTTCCCCTTAAAATGTTCTTTATCTACCCCGTAAATTGACAATAATTAAGGTGGGGTTTAATGCGTTTTTAAGGGGATAATTTAAGGGGTATTAATCATAATTAAGGGATAAAGTAATAGTTTTTATTGGGTTATGTGCGTAATTTAAGGAATAATTAAGGGGTGATTTTCATGATGTATTTAGGTTACCAACACCACTTAATATGCCGCTTAATCCAAGGTACCCAACAATTATATTATTTTTAGGTGTTATTTGCATGAAATAATGGGTCTTTAATTAGAAGAAAATCCATTAAAGTATCACCTGATCTCATCCTGATCGAGCATGTTTTTCACTTGCAGAAGACAAAACTTAAGGCATATACCCACAAAAAAACAACAACTGAAGACAGCTGTAGTAAAGGCCTGGCAAAGCATCACAAACGAGGAAACCCAGCGTTTGGTGATGTCCTTGTGTTCCAGACCTCAAGCAGTCATTACCTGCAAAGGATTCTCAACAAAGTATTAAAAATAAACATTTTATTTATGACTGTGTTGTCCAATTACATTTGAGCCCCTGAAATAAGGGGACTGTGTATGAAAATGGTTGCAATTCCTAAAGGTTTTATGATATTTTTGTTCAACCCCTTGACAGGCTGCACTTCAATTGCATCTTGTTAGTTTCATTTCAATTCCATTGTGGTGGCGTACTAGAGATGTGCGGTTGGTGGATACAGTCATGGAATCCACGGATAAACCGCAGATCAGGCGGATGACGTGACGAAAAATAATATTTTTATTAAACTTGGGTTGGTGGCGGTTGAAACAATGATATAAAAAATATATACATTTTGAAATATTGCTACCAGCGGATGGCGGGCGGGTGCGGCTTTGAAAATTGGTCAAAAACGTTGGTGCGTATGGATGGCGGACGGATGGTGAGTTTTGTGATGTGGTTGCGATCCGCCATTAAATCAAAGAATATGTAACGATTCCCAGTTCCCCTTCCCTGGACATTGCCACTTCCCTATTCCATCCCGCTCAGAACTACAATTCCCATACATCAGTTCTACTTCCTGTGGACTACAGCTTCCCTAGTCATACTTCCTCAGAACTACAGTTCCCATACCCGGACTCAATTATCATGATTCACCACACCTGCTCACTCCATTTTGTATTTAA
>JACXGM010013177.1:0-23283 GCA_016801145.1 Umbra pygmaea | reverse complement strand
GACTTGTTGGCCACCACATGCTATTGACCGACTTGTTGGCCACCACATGCTATTGACCGACTTGCCTGACACAATAGTATGTTGCATGCGGTTATCCTACAGTTCATGTTAATTTGACGATAGCTCATCAAAATGCATCGTAACACTTCGTATAGTGTTTTCTTCTGAGCGGACATAAGTGACCAGGCTTTTTATTTGGACTCTTTTCAGAAGGAAATGAACACAGAAGTCTATGGCCCCACCCTGGCTGATCTGAAAAAACAGATTGCCAACCACAACATCCTTCATAAGGAGATTGAGGCCTATAACTCCCAGCTCAGTCCCAGCTCCACCAGTACCAAAGTAACCTTTGAACTGTCATCTTTGTGTGGATGCATAAAAAATATTTAGTGATTCATGGATATACTAAAAAAGTTCTTGCAGCCAGTGAATTTGACAAAATACATTTTTGTATTTCAGGAGGAGTATGCTGCAATCAAGAAACAGTATACTAACCTTTTGGTAAGTATTTTCTTTCAGAAAATTGGTAATAGCCTGGCATTCAGAGCACTATGCAAAATGTAGCTAAATCAAATCCCTGAGCCAAGGGGAATAATCTATCATTCTTTCCTTTAGCAAAAAAGATTACCACATTAATATATCAAATGTAAAAAACTGCATGTACAATGTTGATAGATAATTAGGATAAATTTGTAATTGTTTTTTTAAACAGATTTGAGGTTTTGCAGGGTTTACTAATACTGTTGTGTTCGACCACTTCCATAGGACAACTCCAAATGGCGTGGTCATTACCTGAGCAGCCTGCATGAGTACATGCAGAGTTGCAAAAAGGAGCTGGCCTATCTGTCAGAAGAGCAACGCAAGGTCCTTCAACAGGACTGGAGTGACAACATGGCGGACCCTCCGGATGTTAGGAGAGAGTATGAGGTGACGGGGCATCTCTTCATATCATTACGGTTTATTGAAGGTTGCATATGTTAAACATGTGCTACATCATTTTTTTGGGCATGGATATATACCTCCACTGTTTACGTGGTTGTCCATTCGTGAATAGAATATGTTAAGTAATTATCATATTCTCCATTAGAAATTCAAAAACAACAGCTTGCTAGCCCATGAAAATGAGGTGAACAAACTCCAGGATGATGGAGATCGACTCATTGAAATGAAGCACCCTGCCAGCGCCGCAATACAGGTTGGTACCATTAATCAATTGCTATCGATCAATTAATTTAAGTAGCCTGCTCTTGTTGACTGGTTCGATTTGAAGTTGTCTTTAACCAACAACATTAGTTGTTTTTGCAATGTGTGTACACCATGGATAAAGTGTATGTACAATGTAAAGAAAAACAACAGTGCAATTGTCTCCATGTATTGATGATTTGACTTTCGGTTTGTTATAGGCTCAGAGAGATGAACTGCGAGACGAGTGGCAAAAGTTCCTCAACCTGTGCATCTGCCAAGAGACTCATCTGGAAAACATTGAGGAATACAAAAAGGTAAAACTCACATAGAATCCAAAATGCATATATGCTTGAGAGGATCTTCATCAGATTACGGTTTCAGTGCCCACATTCATAAATGTGGTTCAACTGGTGTGAAGGCATTCTCAGTACTTAATGGCCTTTATTAGTATTGCAGGCCTTCAAGGCACCTGGAGGAGATTCTCGAGTGTGATAACACCTAGAAAACCATGCAGACATTGGCGCCCCCAAGTCTAGGCAATACTGTCCAATTTGCCCATGGGGCTTCACAGCAACTCAACAGCTAGCAGCACAAGGCTCAAACGTAGACTGTGTATAGACATTCACAATGCAGCATGATCAGTAATCTAGATATATCTAAAACACTATGTATTCTGATATCTGTTCAGTTCCAGCTAGATGTAGAAACATTGTCGAGGTCTCTGGATGAACTCAACTCTAGCCTGAAGAAAGTAGAAGGTGTATCTGGGAAGAACAGCTCTGCCATGACTCTCCAACTGGAGGTAATTGCAACACTGACAATAATCAGATCTGGAATAAAGTTAGTCCTCCTCCCTAATCTCATCTCTAAACACACTCATGATCTGAAAAGTCCTGTCTTACATGTTTATGTTTTAGAAATATAAAATTATGATTTCAAAAATGCATTTAAGACCATTTGGGGCTGTTAACTTGCTACATCATGAGTGAACTAAATGGTAATGTATGTGTTAACAGTTCACTTCTGTAGTCATTACATTTCTTATCACACATAATTACATCATAACATTAGCCAACCATGTCAGGTGGATAATGTTCAGAAATAGTTACCCTGAAATGTAAGGCAGGGTGTTTCCCCTCTGACTCTCAGGCGGAGGAGAACACAGTGCAACGCAATGAGAAGCTTCTGGCTGATCTGAGGAAGAGGAGCACCAGCATTGCCCCCCTGAAGCTGCGGCGCTTCCCCCCCACCAAGTCCACCACTGTGGATTCCCTTTGTGACTGGGACACTGGAAACGTATGACCAATGGCTGTGACCTCTCAGCTTTCATTTTTGACATAGTCATTGTTATCACAGCCAAAACATGTATTTCTACAGTTAATCTTTAAAAAAGCAGATAAAAAAGCAACTTGTCACTGAATGCTAACCTAAGGCCATGAAGCTTATTTAGGTTCATTTATGTTCACCATTGGTTGCAGTATAAAGTCAAAGAGGAACACACAAATCTGTAGAATAAATACCACCATCACATCTTGTAATTTTTACCACATAATGTAAAATTTGACAATTCATAGTTGTACCATAACACGGGGGAATGGAAAAATCACGAAACCAAATTGATTAGATGGCCGGTACGCAGAACTTTTAGTTCTGGGTGCAAAATACAATAGTCAATAAAAAATATGTTTTGGTCGTTCTATTTGGAAGATGAGGCTTCATAGATACATCAGTGCTAGTTCTATATTGAAGATGAAGCTTCGTAGATACGTCAGTGTTTGTTGTTCTGAATTGAAGATGAAGCATCATAGATACCTCAGTATTGGCTGTTGCCTTTGTATGATGAAAGGAAATATTTACATGATCCTTTGATGAAAGGTCTTTTTTGGGCTTCATAGGGTGAGATAGTTCGAGGCGACAGGTTTACCCTCAAGTCAAATTCCAATGTTGAGAATTGGGATGTATTGACCACCAGTGGGGCAACAAAGACCTTTCCAGGAGTCTGTTTCCAGATTCCACCACCTGATCCAGAGGCCATATCAATTGTTGACATGTAAGCAATTTTCATTGATAAGTTATGTACAGTGAAATAGTACTTCACATTTTGTGTGATGAAGTGGGGGCCTCAAGGATTTTGCATATATAAGGGAGAGAGATAGTGAACCACTTAAGTGATGGTTCAGAGTAATACAACTACAGAGTTGTATCACTTTAAATGTCAGCCATTTTTTAAAGTCACATTTAGGCTTGCCTAAAGAAAACAGTTAATTCATTTGTAATAACTTATTTTATATATACACCATATTCATGGTAACCAACTAGAAATCACAAATCTTGTCCTAATTTCAACAAAGAAAATGTCATAAGAGCTGCATTTGTAATGTGTGCATCTGTGTGTATATAGACATGGTGATGCCCTTAATGATATCAAGAAGAGGAGAGCTGTTTATTTAGCCACAAAGAAGGACACCATCCGTCGTGTTGAAGAGCGGCCTGTAAATGCAGGTGAGAAGATTAAGCTATGTTGACCCCAGTACCCCAAAGACCAAGCCTTCAGAATTTATTGGGAATGGCTACAGTTACAGATATTACCCTTAACATGCAAATGAAGCCAAGAGAAATGACTTCTCTAACTTTCGATTCAAATATCCCTGTCTTCTCACCATGTAAAACTCAAGCCAGTGTCACTAACTTGAAATGTCCTTTCAGTCACATGTCTTAAATGTCTTCTTTGCAAGAACTGCAATGGCATCTTTTATCATAGGGTGCTACTTTAGATCAGACCAGATTTTCATTTCTTTGTTCCCCCAACATAGCCCCTGCACCCTCCCTCAAATCAAAAGCTGTTGACAGTCAGCTGGAGCAGCTGGATGGAGAATTAGTCACAGCCAAGCAGGGACTCCTGAGCCTTATGAGAGCCCCACTGGACCGCAGTGACCCCACTGCCGACCTGGCAAACAGGCTAAAGGAGCACGAGGTTAGCAAGATTGAGACTGACAAGTGGAAATTACCCATGTGCATAAACTGCTATACCATCCCATGGGCAAGGGACACACAGAGAGTCTAAATATATTGACCTCACGGTAAACTACAGGTATCAGAACGATTATAGATCAAGAATGATGTTTTTGGTGGGTATGTCTTCTGAAGATAAAGATAATGATGCAAGCCATGATGTTAACGACGTGAATACTGATGAAGATATCAACGCATATTACTGGCAAGCATCGTACGAATGGCAATGATACAATTGCTTTCTCTTTTAGAAAGTGGCAGATGCTCTAGCGGCTCTGGAGACGCCAAAGTTGGGGAAGGATGACTCCAAAATTGTGGCAGCTAAACTTCAGGCTACCAAGGAGAAGCAAGAGGACATCAACGCTCTTGTCGACCTTTTCAACAAGAAGTATGCCCAGCTGGGATTATCACTTTAAGAGATTTTATCTGTTGATCGCATTAAAGACTTACTGACGAACATTAATGCATTAATGTTATTTGTACAGGAGCAATGCATCTCTGAACCTAGAGAAGCAGATTAAGAAAGTGGATGGCTTAGTCTCTGGCTTTGAGAAGAAGCTGAATGAAGATGGCCCCATCACAGATGACCAAAATGCTATTCAAGCCCGCATTCAGTATATCCAGGTGTGTGGGACATAACCAGGAGACACTATTCTCTATACAAGTGCTTTTTAAATAATCCTTTCTAGTTCAAAACGTCATAACTCATTTTGCCATCTCTACAGAGTCTGCGTAAGGACGTGGCCATCTCTCAGGATGAGATGAGTAAGATGGCCCAGGACCTGGAGACCAGTGAACAGCTGTGTAGTTCCCTGAAGCAGGGCTACCAGGAGTATTGTCCAGACATTGGTCGCCAAGGCACCCAGGTTAAACAATTACAGAATCGTTACACTAACGTCAACAACCAGCTGAAGGACAGGTGAGACCAGGGATACATTCTTTCAAACCATTTCCTTCATATTTTTAATGTAATGCTGGCCACTCCATCAGCCAATGGCTTTACCTGCCACTCAGCTGGTGGCGCAGTTAAGGCTGCACCACCTAACTATTTTATATTCATTAACTTTGACAGCAGCTAAAATGTACAACAATCAATATGTTGTTGCAAGAGCCCTGCCATTTTTTTAGTTTGTCGTCAAAAGTGTTTTTCATTGTGCTGTTCTATCTTCACAGAGAGAGTCTCTTGCAAGAGGCTGCAATCAAGAACCAGGAATTTCAGAACACGAGCAAATCTCTGAACGCATTCCTGGAAAATCTGCCTAGCAACAAAATCAGCCCCAGTGATTCCTTATCGCAAGTCAACACAAAGCAGGTCTCCCAGCAGGTCAGTTTGTTTTTGGGGTTTCAAGGATTGTAGATCGATTTCCCTTATATATGTATATTTTATGCAGGTTTGATTATTAATCTTTATTTATTGCAGAGGATGGTGGATGACATCAAGAGGAAAGGAGATGACTTAGACCGGGTGGTTGACCTGTCTCAAGACCTGCAGTTTGTCCTTAATGTAAGACTCAGAGGATTTTACATGGTTCTACTGTGTAATGATGGACGTTTATAATTGTGTAACTCTTATTTCTATAATGAATAATAGAATTTTAATTTAATCTGCTATATAGGAATATAAGGTACAAAATGACAAATATAGCAGCACTCTTAATGTGGGAGCCAAAGATGCCAAGAAAATATCAAGCCCTACCCTTGCTGATGCTGTGCAGAAACAGGTAAGTCATAAATGATGGTCAATTAACAAATGTTGCATTTTTGGTTTCTCACAGCTATGCAGCAATTAGTAGAATGCACTATGTTTGAGCATTTTGAGCTAAGAATAGCTGTGCCTTTCCAGGAAAAGGCTTTGGTGAACCGCTATGCTGAAACATCAGCAGAGAACAACCAGCTGCTTAGTCAGATGAACTTCGCTAAAAACATCATCACTCAAGTGAGTTAAACTGGAGCTGCAATTTTTACTTTTTCATTTGAAATTTGTCTATTCAGTTTGTGTGTGGATGCAAAACAGTTCGGAAAATGTTGTGGAAACTACTAAACCTATGCCTTTGTTCGACTTTTCAGCAAACACAACAACAACAATCCATACCTCCAACACTGCAACCAACCATTGACGTAAGCAGCCTACAACAAGAGTTGAAAGTCGAAATGGAAAAACGCACCCGTGCTGAAAACGAGGTGGAAACGTTCAGGACTAGGATGCAGTCTTTAAAGAGCCGTAGAGGAATGCATCGAGTGGAAGAGAAGGAGGTGCTTAAGTTCTACCGTGACCCTAAACTGGAATCCAATCTAAAAGATCTGGAGGACCAAATCCACAAAGAGGCCTTAAAGCGCAGCTATACTCAGGGTGAGATTGACACTGTGAAAATCAAAGTCACTGCAGCAGCGGACGAGCTCAAGTGTGTCAAGCCCAAACTAGTCACTAAAGAGGTGACTGAATTTGAGAGAGATCCTCAGCTGGATGTGGAAGCCTCCAAATTGAAAAATGAGATTGACAGGATAAAGCAAGAGGTTCGTGTAAAAGAAGGAGAGGTCATACAACAAAAGACTGAGGTCCACATCCTGAATGCAACAAGACCCAACATAAGGGAAAAGATTGTGAAAAAGGAGGTGATTCGAGTGGAAAAGGATCCAGAGATGCTCAAGTCTGTTCAAACATTTCAAACAGAAATCACCAATGAGAGCAACAAGAGCAAGGCTCTGAATGATGAGATCTTCCAGACAAGAAGCCAGATCAATGCATTAGAGAGGATCATTCCTGGCATTCAGCCCAAGGTGATCACGAAGGAGGTGAAAAAAACAGAACAGGATCCTGAGCTTATCAATGAATCTAAAAGGATTCGATTGGAACTACAGGAAGAGAAAGTTGAAAATGACAGTTTGGTCAGAGAGGTTTCTCAACTCAGAAGTCGCTATATTGAGGTAGATCAGTTGAAAGCCAAGATTGAGGTTAAGGAAATTGTCAATGAGATCTACCGCATAGATCCACAAACAGAGGTTGAGATAATGCGATTAAAGAAAGAGGTGCAAAATGCTAACAAGCAGCGTTCTGACCTAGAGACCCAGATCACTATGATCATGGCTGATCTGGTGTCCTTACGTGCTCAGAAACCCAAGGTTGAATTGAAGGAAGTCATCCAAGAGGTGGTGAAAGAGGAGAGGAGCCCTGAGAATGAAAGAGAGATACAGAGGCTCAATGATCAAGTAAACCAGCTGCATCATAGCTCCAATGAAGTAGAAGATGAATTGAACAGTCTGCGAAGAGAAAAAGAAAAGTGGAAAGCAGAAAAATCCAAGGTGGAGACGAAGCTTGTGCCCAAGAATGTTACCAAGTATGAGGATGATCCACTCTTGGAGAAGGAAGCTGATCGACTAAGAAAGGAGTTACGTGAAGAGCAACAGCGCCGTCGTACCACTGAGGAGATGTTGTTTGATTTGCAGAACAAGTACATCCTGCTGCAAAGACAGAAGCCAGAGGAGAAAGTGGTGGTACAGGAGGTGGTGCGTCTACAAAAAGACCCAAAGCAGATAGTTGAGCATGATAAGCTTGGCAGGAGTTTGGATGAGGAGGTTAAGTCTCGCCGGCAGATAGAATTAGAGCTGCAGAAACTCAGGACCTTAGTGGAGGAGAAGGAAATGATTCTAAAGCAGAGTGACGAACATCAGAAGAAGATTCAAGTGGACTTTGAACTGAAACAGATCAAACTCCGCATCAAAGAGCTGGAGAATGCCCCACCACCCGTCCAGGAGAGCATCATCATCGAGGAGGTCCTGAAAGTCGAGAGAGACCCTAAACTGGAAACAATGACAAATGGTCTCCGCTCAGACATGGACAAGGAAACAAATGAAATCCTGAATCTTCAAAGAAACATACGGAACACCACTATTAGGCTTGAAGTGCTACAGCGAGAGAAGACCATAGAGAAGACCGTGTACAAAGAGGTGATCAGGGTGGAAAAGGACCAGGGTGTAGAAGCAGAGAGGGACCGCCTGAGGAGTTTAGTGAATGAGGAGAAACATAACAGGCAGGACCTGGAGCAAAAAATCAAACAAATCTCTGACAAACTCAACCAACTGAAAAATACCCAGATGAACACTTCTCGGGAAGAGACTAGTCTCATTTTGGCCAGGGACGCCTTGCAACGGGAGAAAGACAACCTTGCCCGGGAGCTAAAGAAATATGAGTCTGAGAGGAAAGACATCAGCTTATCATTCCAGCAGCAGACCAAACTAATGAGTGAGAGAAGCCAGATGAACCGACAAAAGAGCATAAAGATGGAGACTGATGCGCAGCGTCTGGAAAGAGAGATACTGGAAGAGAAAGATGTGATCCACCAGAAAGACAGCAACATCAGGGAACTCCAGCGGGAGAAGGATAAGGAAGACCGTTCCGAGATCCAGACAAAGGAAACTAACGTCTCCACTAAAATCACAATTTTGGACCCTGATACCGGTAAGGAACTATCACCATATGAGGCCTACATGCAAGGACTGATCGACCGTGCTCAGTACATGCATCTCCAAGAGCTGGAATGCGATTGGGAGGAGATAACGTCCATGGGACCTGATGGGGAGACATCCGTGCTGCAAGATCGCAAGAGCGGTAAGCAGTACTCAATCAAAAATGCCTTAAGAGATGGCAGACTGAGCCAGAGGGATCTGCAGAAATACAAGGATGGAAAAATGCCCATCTCGGAGTTTGCACTCCTGGTGGCAGGAGAAAAAGAAAAACTGCTCAATTTCAACTCAGTCACATCAACCTCAGCAACATCAGTCAATTCATCCCCAACCAGCAGAGCCCCTGCCTCTCAGGAAATCTATCCCATCGCAGGTGTAATTGACACAGACACAAACACATGCTACTCTATTCGCGATGCCGCAGCCCGCAAGCTTATTGACAGTGGCACGGCCCAGAAGTTGTTGGAAGCACAGGCTGCCACAGGGGGCATTATTGACATCAGCAACAAGGAGAGATACCCAGTGCACAAAGCAGCTGAGAAGGGCCTCATTGAGTCCAGCCAGCTGCAGAGGCTACTCAATGCCCAGAAAGCCTACACTGGAGTGGAGGACCCCATTAATAAAGAACGCCTGTCAGTGGGAGAGGCCGTCCTGAAAGGGTGGATGCCCAAAGAAACCGCCTTCCGTTACATGGAGGCGCAGCACTTGACAGGAGGGCTGGTGAACCCCAACAACAAGGGCCGTGTGGGCATACAGGAAGCCATTTTAGCCAAGATGATTGACAGCACCATGATGACAGAGCTTCATAATGAGTCCAACTACACCAAGGATATTGTTGATCCAACTACAAAAGATAAAATCAACTACAAGCAAGCAATGTCCCTCTGCAACACAGACCCTAAGTCTGGCCTACTGATGCTACCTGTCAATTCCACAGGGTCTGACGGCACATACACCCCTAGATACAATATTCATTCATACTCTTCTAGATACTAAATCTATTTACAGTGTGTTTGGAGGGTCATTTGGTCTTGAGGGGTGATTACTATGAAGTCACATTTTTATATTGTATAAAATTTAAATATTAATACTATTCAGAAAATAATATTACACATTTGGATAGTATTAATACTGTCTAAAAATCTTGCAAAGCTCAAAAAGATCATGATAGTGGTCTGCTGAGTTGCTTTTCTTTACCAAATGTATTGGAAGTGGGCAGAACTAGACCCAAATTAGTTTGTTTGTTTATCCTTTATATTCTTGTTTTAATAGGGATGATGGGATAAGGTGCAATGGTATATACTAAGTTGTCAATTTCAGATTTCTGTTATTTCCATGATATTGAAAATTTCAACAGAATTTTGATACTGTATTAAAAAGTAAGAGATTAAACTAGATTGTGAAAGCTGCATCTTTATTCCCACTACAAATTTAAAAGTATTTTGTAAAGAATTTCACGCAGTCACAACGGAACTAATTACTTTTCAATGACCAGCTCACATAAGTTGTAAAACTTTTAAAGGAAATAGGGAGCCCAGACAACCACACCAACTCCAGCACAAATTGGGTCATGACATTTGATTGCATCATCAAGTAAGTTACAACAATAGACATACAGTCTGCTTAAATAACACATATCATTGACATTTGTCTTGTCAATATTGAATACATGTTAAAACAATTCACACGGATGTAACCTCTAGACTCAAAAAGCTCAATGGAGTCATAAGTCAGCTAACCTGGAGTCCATTCAATAAGATCACATTTATTTAAAAAAAAATGTGTACACTATTCACAAGAACAAATGTCTGATGTGAATCATGCCTTGAACATAAGAGATTGCAGAAGACCTACGATTAAGAATTGTTGGCTTGCATGAAAGGGTTACAAAAGCATTTTAAAAGCCTTTGTGTTCATCAGTCCACAGTAAGATATTGTCTATGAATGGAGACATTTCAACACTGTTGCAAGTCTCCCAAGGATTAGGATATCCTGCAGCGGACAGGGCAAAACGGGAAGGGCAAAATGCTCAGTGATGTTAAAGGAACACTCTAGACCTCTAAACAGCCCAAAATTATTGTGCCGGTCATGACAGTCACAAAACACACTTCAGCGCATTCAGTAATTTAGAACTCGGCCACCACTATTTTTCCAAAAACTTTGGTGACATCACTGCAACATTTTTGAAAATACTAAATGTTAGTTTTGAAGTGATTTTATCTTTGAATTGAGTCGATAGGACAATAAAATTGGACAAATATCAGGACGTCAACAAAATGAATCTTCATGTTTTTTAAAAAGAAGTTGCAGTGACGTCACCAAAGTAATTTGCAGCGGCAGCGCCAGACTTTTTTTACCGGAGGTGCTAAGGGGGAGCTACATCAATGCATGGAAGTGCTGACATGAATTGCGTTTATTTGTGCTCAGGCAACCTGTACAGCTTTCTTAAAACTCAATGACACAAGTGTCCAACAGGAGAAAATCAAACAACATTTCACGATCTTAAAGTTCTATGCCTAATTCCCAATGAGACAAAGACAAATCATTATATACTCTTAAAACTATGAATAAGAGACAACACAATTAATGTATTAATATTGCTCTTAACACATTGTGTCAAATGTTCAGCATTGTAAAAAGTCCAAAGTAAATGTACAAGGCTGGGTTAATCTGTTTTGGGAAGTTCTTAATTAAAACCTATGACCAGGTAAAGGGAGCCATTGACGGATACATTTTTTACTCTTTGTTTTCAATGAATTCATGACTGTTTAGGTGTGAACTCCCTTAACCTGGTTATTTTGGTGTTAATTGGTAGTGCTGGGCAAAGGGCACATCCAGGTTGTCAATTCAGACTTCTAAATTCATAGCAGCATATCATGGCTCGATCAATAATGTATTCTTAATCTGAAATCCTCCACTGATTGAGAATGTATTTATAGAGCAAATTGTGAAGTTGGAAAAAGAAGTCTAATATTATTTTGACAATTTGAACGCCACTTCTCAGACCAGACAGATCATGAAGAAGCGTGAGCTGGCATTTCCTCTGTGTTGGCAGAGAAATGTTTGGAAACCATCCAGCTATGGACAAAAAGCAATTTAACTTATGAGTTTTCAATGTGAAAGACCATTCGTTTTCACACGAATAGCAACTCGTTATTTCACAAACATATCTCACGCATAGTAGGACACAGTTTTATTACGTTCAGTTGCGAGGATGGAAGGGAGGGTTAGATAACGAACATGCAAACTTTCCTTAACTGGACTTAACTATTTAGAAAAGCAAAAGTACATTATCCAGGTAAAATTATAATATTTTTAATTGAAAATATGGAATAATTTCTAGTGGTCTAAAGGGGTTGCCAGGCTTATTCTTCAGGGTGCTTTAGCCCCATCTCACCCCGGCCTCCAACCACCGCTGGTTGTCTGAAAAACATATGGTGCTGAGTTTGGAATTACTGAGCGTGTTGAGGTGTTTTTTGTGACTGTCATGTTGGAAACATGACCAGCACAACAATTTTGAGCTGTTTAGGGGTCTGGGGTGTTCCTTTAAGAAGAATTATCCTAAAGCATCAGATAAAGACAAAAATCTCTGGAATGTGCTAACATCTCTTTTGATGTGTCTTCGACACATAAAAAACTGAACAAAGAATTCCATCTGTAAAGTACAGTGGAGGGGGCATAATGGTATGGGGCTGCTTTGCTACCACCATTGACAAAACAACTTCCAAAGTTAATTTATACATTTTGCATGAGAATAAGGCCATCTGTCTGACAATTTAAGCTCAACAGAATTTGGGTATTTCAACAGGACAACTCAAAGCACAGCTGTAAATCAACAACAGAATGGCTTCAACAGAAAACAATTTTTTGCAGGTCTGATCTACAATTACAGTAAATGTTTGGTTGAGGTTTTTGCAGCAGAATGAGGATCAAGCAGTTACTAAATCTAAGGGTTAACTTTTCCTGCCATACACTGTGAATGTTTACAATTTGTTTACCATAAAACATCATTGCTTCTGTTTAGGTAGACTGTCTATTTTTTGTTACTTAGATGAAGATCAGATCAACTTTCAGGTTTATAATCTGGTCACATGACTTTAAAGTACATCCGAACAAGCATATTTCTTCTCTAAATAAAATGTTCATAGCTTTGCATAAATCCTCTTCGTGCAAACAAACATTTTGGATTTTACCACCATCAGACATTTTGACAATCATTTCATTGCACTAGTATGCTTACATTATAAGACACTCGTCACCCTTACCAACATCAATGTCCATTGTAAGCAGTGCACACGGTTATGACTCACTTGTTCTTATTAGCATCTAGGTCAGGAAGAAGCACTTTTGTGAGCAACAGTAGCAATATCACAATTACCGACCGCCCTCTCTTCAAAGTATGTCCTCTGTACATTGATGGCTTTCTGAAGTAGGGCTACATTCACTCCATCCACGCAGTTCAGCACCCGGGCATGGACAATCACACCACCTGCTGTTAAGCAGTAGTAAGTTAGAAGGATTGTGGCTTTTGTTTGTTATAATGCATAACCATATCTAATATCCTTACATTCTGCATTCTCAATCTCGCCCAGAACAAGGTACTGGGCTCCAATGATGGGTTCAAAAGGCTCCACAAATGTAGTCTGAACAACCACTTGGTGCTGTGTTGCAGCATGCTGGGCTGCCAGTGTGGCTCTAGACTCCTCTGCTTGGTAAGTTAACAATCTAGAAAATGAACAGAAATAATTACATATGCATTGGTACACCCTTGCCACTATAGTCTATATCGGGGTTAGTTCTCAACCTTAATCCGTTACTTGTACAATCTATTCTACTAGCAACTTTATGGTGTAATTTGTCTTCTAAGACAATAGCTCTTATTAACAATAACTGTAAAAAAGAAATCAAAGTATATCAGCATGCGATTCCTTAACTCTGATACTGATATTGTTTTCAACTAGCCTATATACTATAACAGAAAAATAGAGTTCCTAAAACTCAGTTGCAGCTTTTGGTAAGATTTTTATTGGCCACATCTGGGGGCACCATTGCTGTAATTGCTGGGGGTCCCCAGGAGAGGTTGAGAACCACTTTTCTACTAAAATATCAGCAGTGGCTAGGCCAAGTACCCTGAGGGGTCCAATTACCTCTACTGGGGAAATCACTGGTGTATATTCTCCAAACCACTCTATCATAATTTAAAACACCCACCTTCCAAATGTTTTCACTGAGTCTCCTTCTTTAGCTTTACCAGATTGGACCTCCCATGGAAAATGAAAGATGGCAGGGGCTGGCAGCATCTTCTCAATTATAAATTGTCAAAAATAGCTAAGCCAAATGCATTAAAAAAGTCCGATTCCACTTCCAATTGTGTTTTATCAGAACAGAGTTAACAACGTTTTTACATTCTGGAATGTCCAATTGAACTAAAACGAACTGTGCTACCAGTTTCAAGCCAACTTGCCGCAAAATTATTTCAAAGGTTGTTCAGGAAGGTTTTGGCTTCGTTATAAACCGTTGTAGCGTAGCAAACACTATTTCTGCTGAGCCTCACCGCGATATTTTTTCAGATCACGTGATGAGACATGTTATAGGTAGGAGACATCCCTATGGAAGACCATCGATATATGTGGAAGACAAGCGACAAGTCTCCATTACTTTTATCATTCGGGCGCATAGTGGTGAACGCAGGTCACAGCTCGCAAAATGTGATAGTTTCCCCGCGTCATTTCTATTCAGGAAGTAGTCAAAAATGGTTATTCAGGGACACATTTTGTGGTGAAACGTTATCAAAAGCTGTAGATAGAAATGACATTAGAGACAGACTAGATCATAGATATCCATAATGGATATCTATGGAGTAGATTGCTATTTCTACATATCAGATTCATATGTTTCATCTACGTACTGTATTTCTATCTGAACGTCACAGAACGTAAACACGTTTTGAACGTACCTCAAGTTAGGTCGGGCTTCTCATTAGAAGATATTATCAGAGCCCGTCTACGGGCTTATTAGACATTCTTTGATATTATGCTGGCAGCACGAACGCGGATTTCTTTTTTAGAAATAATAGCCCTCATTCCAATGCATTGCACCATTGTAAATTTAATGTAAAGCTAGTGAATATTAATACATCCTAACTGTATTGTGCACTTAAATGAATACTAAGAGTATCTCATAGCAAAAAATGTTTAATGTTTAATACCTTTTTGATATTTAATTTTTTTTTCCAAAATATTGTACACAGAGTTTTACTTAATATAATTTCTCATAAAAAACACACTATTCAAACTTCTGTGAGACATGCTATGTGAAAAACATCCAATATTGTGTGCTTTATACAAAAATAATCTAATTTCGACTGGGAGATAGGCAGCAAGCAGCACAAAATCATGGACAGAGATCGCCTTTGCATATTGCTGTATAACAAAAATATTAAAATTGGTGTCAGACCTGCTACGTGAAAAACATTCACTGAGGTATGCTTTATCCTAAAAAAAAATTCCATTATAGAGCAATTTGCATAGGCAATATGAGCATATACTGGGTTTAATGGGAGACTGGTAGTGCCAGTGCCAGAGGAAATTATACAATTTTTGGATATAGCGCGCCCCAGTGAATGATCTTCACATGGCATGTCTTACATCAGTTTGGATAGCTTTTTTGTTGTAGAGCAATTTGCATCGGGAACTACGGTATGTACGCAATGACATTTGGGCTTTTATTTTGAAAGTGTTGTCTTTGTAACAAACCTATTACGTCATATTTCGTGCAGCCAGCAGAATACTGGTCTGAACTTGGTGCCTGTACAGCTGTACAGCAGAGGCCATATTCTGAGGTTAGGACCTTACTGAAGTGAAGTTTTCTTGACATTATCTCCAGGCAACGTCATTTTTTGCAAGAAAATATAAGTTTTTCACCATGAATGCTGATATAAGTAGAGAGCGTGAGAATGCTACATTTAATGTGGAGAAACTCACAAATATATTGGACGGTGGCATCGAGAAAACCAAAAGAAGAAGAGAAATTCGTAAGTTGGAAAGGTCTTGTTCTGTGTACAGTATTGTAAGTACAACCAGTCTAGCATAGTGTACGCGAGGTAATTAATTGAAATGAATTGATGTAGTAATAATAGGTACTGTTCCTATAGTAAGCTACTGTTTAGTGTTGTATAAGGTTAGCTAAATACACGTTTCTCAGCGCTAACTAATACGTCGATGTTGTATAGACCACTCAGTTATTTATATGACCAAAAAACAAGATGAATACCAATCCTTTAGCATTTACATGCCATGCTGATTTTTGGTAAATTATTTTTGGTAAATAAAGGTTCGAAGCTGCTATTCGCTGGCAAAGTCTACAAGCCAATAGCAGGTGGGCCACACCTGACCCACACAGGCGGTGTAGAATTGCTAGATGTCTCTCAGTTGATTTGTGAAGGTTGTCCCAATGCAAAAATAATTACCGGTATTTGAGTTTTTTCTTTCACAGTACAGTAAATGACACCCTAACTGCTAGTTTGTTCTCTATGTGGGGTTTATTCACTGTGGCAATTGGTGTAATGTTACATGTTTTGCGTGTCTTTGTTTCCAGTAGTTCTTTTTAGTGTGTCTGTTCCATGTCCGATTGTTCTTGTTCATTAGGTCAACAACACCTACATATACATATTGCAATATCAAACAAATATTTGTATCTGATGCAGCAGTAACTAAATACTCTACCATTTGCAAACAGTGTTTCATCGTGATGTTATCTAACCCCTGTCCATTTTCTTTCCACTCTATAGAGTCACTAGTGATAAGTGACCCAGATTTCCAGAGTGAGGACCTCAACTTCTTGTCCAGGAGTGAGCGCTATGATGCTGCAGTGAAGAAGAGTGCACAGATGATCCTGAAGCTCAGAAAGTATGGTATCTCTGACCCTGAGGAGATCTACTGCTACAAGAGGTAAGCTGGATCCAAGCCTGCTGCCAGTAATACATATTAATTACTGTTGAAGCACTTTGTAACAACTGCTGTTGCAAAAAGGGCTTTATGAAATACATTTAATTTGATAGTTGGCATCCTGTGAGGTGTAGCGAGTGATGCTGGTTAAAGTTGTATAACATGGGAGGAAATTTAAAGTGTTAAACTTTGTTATTATATATATTTTTAAACTCTTGATGGAGTGGTATGGTAGGATATTTTGATTTGGATATTGGGATTTGTGCCAAGTTTGGGAATGCCTATTTCATTTATTAATTTCACCTACCTAGTCTTCTCAACATGCCATGGCAATGTACTGCCTTGCTATTTGCTTCATCAGTAAGGCAGAATTGCATTGGGTGGTTCTCTGTGAACAAAGTTCATATTGTCTGTCAGAATGAAATAGAAATGGTGGTAAATGTACATTAGTACTTTAGTATATATAGTAGTTACAGTGTTTCATATCAAGAATGTTTATGACACTGTGCCACGTTGCTATAAATGCTTGTCTGTTTGCATTTGTGTGAGTGAATGAGTTACGGAGCACTGTCAGGATAGCAGAGCAAAAGTCACATCTAGATTGAAAACATATCAAAGGCCACTACATGTTTCCCTCAGTTCAACTGCTACACTGTAGATTTGTTTGTCAAATCTGAACTCCTAAGAAATAGGAAGCTAGAAATGATAATGTCAGCCAGAAACCTAAATGGTTATTCTGTTCCAGTCAGGTTTTTTATTACCAGTTATCACCTGATAAACATGACTTTGCTACTCCCCCTTCATCCAATAGAATGTTTAAGGGGAACCACAATGAGGCACTGGGACTCCATTTTGCCATGTTCCTACCTACCCTGTACACCCAATGTACCGAGGAGCAGTTCAAGAAATGGGTCCCTTTGGCAGAGTCTCTCCAGGCCATGGGCACCTACGCCCAGACAGAGTTGGGGCACGGTCAGTCTCATAAAGACCATTCATGATTGCTAATCCTAACATAATTTAAACATCTATATGTGCTGAGGCTAAACATTCAGCAATGGAAATGAGAATGAAAACCCCTTTTTTCTTGAGAAGTGGGTCTTTGTCGATGATTGACAAAGTTTTTTTTGTTTAAAATGAAAGTACTGGTTTCAGTGAAGATACTTTCTTGTAGGTGTTTGACAGATCTCTGTAGTTCTCTGTTGTTAGATATTGGCTTAACTGAAATGAGTAGGAGGGAATCCATATGACAATTTGGAGCACTGCCCATAAAAAGGGGACACCAGTCATGTGGTCATCCCATTGAAATTGCCACGCTCCTACAAGTGACGTCGCCTTGTCTCAGACAAATCACCATTAAGATCAGTTTCATGTGTGTAGCAGGTTGTTTTAGGAGTGGGAGGCACTTCTTTCTCTCATTCAATTGGCTAGAATTGGTCGTTACTCTTAATGAGTCTTCTAAACCTGTGAGTTGATAGTCAGGTTTGACTTTTCAGTTGGAAAGAGATTTTAAGTGGGACGATCATATGACTGGTGTCCCCCTTTAAATGCTTTTCTTTTCAACTTCAGTGTTTGTTCCTCACCATAAAAGTAATCTAAGGGTCAAAAAACACTGATCCATGCATGGTTTAGTTCTGTTTAAACTGCATTGGTGACTTGAGCAGATTTTTGCCAACTCAAAACAAAACAATAAACTAATGGGCTTTTGCATACCCCTGGAGAATTGGTAATAGATTAACTATTTTTAAAGAACATGAGTAAGTAGGCAAAACTATTTTTTTTATTTCTCATGGGATTCATATTCAATGGTAGGTCATAAAAGAATGGCGTAATCATAAAACAAAACATGGCAACAAATAATGAAATGACCCCTGTTCAAAAATCTACATTCCCTCAGTTTTCAATACGGTGTATTGTCCCCTAGAGCTCACACACCTCAAAACATCAGTGAACCATCACCATGCTTCACAGTGGGTATGGTATTCTTTTCACTAGGCCTTGTTGACCCCTCTCCAAACATAACGCTTATGGATGTGACCATAAACCTCTGTTTTGGTCTCGTCACTCCAAATTACAGTGTGCCACAAGCTTGGGCATATATTAACCAGGCTTTTATGTGGCACTGGCGCAGTAAAGGCTTCTTTCTAGTTACTTGACCATGCAGCTTATTGTTGTATTGTGCTCCTTGAAACAACCACACCATCTTTTTCCAGAGCATCCTGTATGTCTTCCAAAGTTACCTGTGGTTTTTTTTTGTATCCTGAACAATTCTTCTGGCAGTTTTGGCTGAATCCCTTTTTGGTCTACGCCTACCCGACCTTGGTTTGGTGTCGAGGTCCCGGAATCTTCCACTTTGTAATAAGTGATTGAACAGTACTGACTGGCATTTGCAAGGCTTTGGCTATGATTTTATGTCCTGTTCCATCTTTATGCAGTTCCATTACTTTATAACGCAGGTCTTTTGACAGTTATTTTCTGATCCCCAAGGCTCAGTATCTAACCTGCTTAGTGCATCCCTGTGAGAGCTAACAAACTCGTGTATTATGTTACATATATATATATATATATATATATATATATATATATATATATATATATATACACAGACAGACAGTAATTGACTGCCAGGGTATGCAAAATTATGAGCACAACTGTAGGTTCAAAACAACTATTACATTTTGTGTTAGAGTTAAAAAATGTACATCTAAATATTTGAAAAATTTCAAAATAGTGAGCAGAAAATGATAGTCATTTTTGTGTATTTTAATGCATGTACAAATCAAATTAATTTACTCAGACTCCGGAGAATGTGTAGAATAGAGAATAGACTTTGTCTTAAAGCCGAGTTAGTCTCTCCCTGAGGTCCAAATGTCTTCAATATCACTTCTTATTGAGACAAAAGGCCTTAGACAAATATCTGGCTGTTGTTTTCCTGGTTTACATAGATTGTATTTTAAAGCCATCCATTTTCAGTTAAATTAACACTTTTGACCGCATTCCTACCAAGGAAAAAATATACATTTTACAGTGAAACAATTCTTCATAGTTGTATAAGTCATTGTCACAATCCCAGAATAACTTGGTTTTTGCTACATCATTTTCACATGGTTCATATCTCTTAGCAAATACCAAACAATATACTGTAGAATTACATTTATAGAAACATTTATAGGGAGTCAGACTTGTAGTCGCAAGGTTGCCAGTTTGAATCCTGACTGTGCCAAATGTCGTTGTGTCCTTGGGCAAGGCACTTTACCCTACGTTGCTCCAGGGGAATGTCCCTGTACTTACTGTAAGTTGCTCTGGATAAGAGTGTCAGCTAAAATGTAAATGTTAAGTATTTATATATATGTAGTAAGTGGTGATCCTGAATAAATGCTTATCATTGAACAGAGATTCTGTACCAGCTATATCTTATCACTCTGTTAATCTGTTATCACTCTGTTAATTACCATGACAAGGAAAATATATGGTGGTCATTAAATATTGTGCTGAAAAAAATGTGTGAAAACAGAAATTAAACTTTGCTGTTCATGTTGACCAGCACCCTTTGATTATAGCTATTTCTCAATGTTACCTCAAAGAGTGTTTAAAATGTATTCATATGATAGGCAGGCACTCTTATTCAGAATGACTTACAATTATTATTAATTTTAAATCTTTTTTTAAATGCTGTGTTACATTTTTTTATTCACACAACAGTAGGAAGCAGAGGCTAGGAAGACACCCAGACAGAGATTGGGTACGGTCAGTCTCATTCAGACCATTCATGATTGATAATCCTAACAACATCTGAACACCCACATATGCTGATGCTAAACTTTCTTAAATGGAAATGAGAATTGTTGTTTTTTGAGGGATGGGAATTGGCTAATGTTCTGTAAAAAACAATCCCCAAAGCCCGGTCTAGAACCCCACCTTTGCCTATCTAGCATTTCATTCTTTTTGTCCTGATCTTCCTATTTTCTTCACCTCCCCATCTGCTCTTAATGACATGCTACTACCTCAATGCAGAGTTGTATAAAGTACAAAGTAAAAGCACTCGGCTGTGTTCACCTCTATTGGGATGCTCCTAATTAAAACAAATGACCAGGTTATGGTCGTTCACAACCAACTAATTACCCTCATTAATAATGTTTTTCTCTTTCAGTTAATTTCATAGATCACTGGTTAGGTATGAAATCCTTTTATCAAATAATTTTGGTCTTCATTAGGAACTTCCCAAAACTTGTGAACTCAGCTGAACCCAGAAAAGTACTTTTATTTTGTACTTTATACAACTCTGCACCAATGAAGCATTTCCAGACGTCCTAAGTGTTCTGATTGTGGAATCTTGACCCCCCCCACACTCACTCCCCCATTTTCCAAATATTGGCTATTCTTTTTTTTCATAGTTAAATTCATTACTAATCATGATGCTGTATGATTTGCTCCTTTTTAAAACCATTTGAATCTTTACACCTACCTTGGTGTTTGAAGAGATTTAACTCAGGTTTCAAAATTAGCACCATTTACCAAAGGCTGATAAAATATGCAGGTGGCTGTTAGATTTGCTTCACTCACCAGCCAAAAAAAAGTTATCTATTGAGTGGCTGGTAAAATTTTAACATTCACTAGCATTTTGGCTGGTGGATGAAAAAGTTAATTTTGAACCCTGATTTGACTCCGGTAGTTGTGTTGTGAATGACTGATGAATGAATACAAAGTAGCAATTGTTTTTATCCATGTCTTACCACATTGGAAAAACATGGTATACAGCGAACACAGACAGGTATGTGTTATCCCTGAATATCCCATTGTTTAATTGGACAGCAGAGAAATAATGGGAGAGAATTTAAGCAATTCAGGTCTTCTGTGTTGACATTGTTTCACCTGGTCTGGGTAATGTCCAGGATGGTCTGTTCTTGACTGTTTGTTACTAGTTAGTTTTATTTAGTGTGTGCTTGTTTTTTGTGATAATTACAGGTTTTCATATTTAAGATTTCTACCACACACATTTTCAACATTGCTAGCATAACAGAAATACTTCCTCTTTCAGTGACCAGTTTAAAATTGTAAAAACGATGTATATTAAATAATGGTTCCCTAAACTATGCAGTGCTTTGATACATGCAAATGCACAGCACGGTAGCTTGGTGTGGCCCATCATTCTACTTCGCCCAGAGCTTCATTTCCAGAGATCTGCTGCCTAGGATATGGGAGTGGAAAATTCATACTAATGTAACGCGCAACGTCGCTCTCCACCAACTCCTTGTGTGCAGGTCGGGCACCTGTGAGTTCAGTTGCGAACGTAAAGTCGGTAAATGTATAACCCTTCAGCATTTGTACTGACTACAGGCCAGTGTGTTGAACACGTGTCAATCAACGACATGTGCTTGAAGGAAACGTGTGGTTGACCATCCGGCCCCTGTGGAGGAGTTGCCGACAAGGCATGGTCAGAGGGAATTGGACATGACCAACTGGGAGATAATAATGGTTTGAATACAAATGCATAGCCTAAAATGCATAATTTATATTGAAGACAGATGGGGGTGGGCCTATTGACAAACAGAGCTCAAAATGTCTTCCTTGATTTTCCTCTTCAAATGGCAAATTAAGCACTGCATAGTGTAGTTACTCATTGTTGGAGGTCCAGTTTTTCAGGTGCACAGAAACACAAATGTAATTGCATGCACAAGGAAAATGTTGTGCCATGAAACTCTAAGGTGCAATGCATTAGTAGTAAACAGAAACATTAGGAACATAATATAATGAATATTAGTTAACATAATAAAGGGGAACAATGATGAATATGTATAGTTTGTCTATATTCCTGAATCACTTTATGTAATCAAGGAGAGCAGGGTCGAGCTAGCCCAGGTGCTACATCAATAGGTTATATGGGCCACACAGGTGTGCTACTGGAGGTAGGACTTTGTCAAATGATTTTTTGTGTGAAAAACTAATTATTTCACCAACAAAACACAAAAGTAAGGTAGCCCAATTGCTTTAAGTACGCAGCATATTATATGATGAATGTCAGTTGCATGGTTTGTATCCTAGCTTTTCTGACATCTCGGCCAAAGACGAGAAAAGGCCAGCTCGTGTGCTTCTTCCTGGTCACAGTGCTGGTGAGAGGGCATGTTCAAGTTAATTCTTCAGTAGTTTCTAACCACAATATACCACCGCTTAATCAGTTATATTTTCTTAGTCTGATATCCTCCACTGTTTGAGAATACGTTTATTGATACAACAAAGTCTGAAGTTAGAAAAAGAAGTCTGGAGGTCTGCATGGCGTAGTGAGCTAAGTTACTGCATTGCCTAACAGTCTACATCATGATAGTCATGGGTTCAAGCCCGACTATGGGTTCTTTAGCTTTCCCCGGGCCTCATGCACGAGGCAGGGCAAATTGACAAAGTGCTGCTCGGGAGTTAAATTGGAAAATTCCGATTATCTATCCTGCCACGTCGCTCTCCAGGAACATCTTGTGTCCAGATCGGACGCCTGTGGGTTCCATCTCGGAAGTCTAGTTGGTGAACGTTATCAGCCTGTGCATGATCCGACTAAAGGCATCCGTGTTGGATTCGCAGTGCAAAAAGAATTGGCGGCTGGGCTACGCGGTTGGATGAACCGCGTGTGTGCGTGTGTGTGCGTGTGTGTGTGTGCGTGTGTGTGCGTGTGTGTGCGTGTGTGCGTGTGTGT
>JACXGM010013176.1:8665-23385 GCA_016801145.1 Umbra pygmaea | reverse complement strand
AAAAAAGTATATTTAAATGTACTTGAAATGTATTTTATTTATCCTAAATATACTTCTAATATATTATTTTGGTATGTATATTTTGAAAGTATACTTCAAATATACTTAAATACATTGAATACATACTTATGGTTAACCATAAGTATACTAGAAGTATAATACTGGAGTATAATTTAAATATACTTTTTTTTACTTGGGAATTTAAGGGGCTACGGGAAGGGTTTTGGGATCTTTAGTCAAAATAGATTTGACCCTCCCTTCGCCGGCAATACATCTTTCTATGACCCTTCAAAATGATTGGGAAAATCCCTCCCCAACAATTTATTGATGCCTTCTGTACTGGTTTGCTCTTGGCAAAGATGTACAGATAGCCACTTGTTTTTTACAATCATGACATACATGACTTAACCTCTGCTTTGTCATCTTACACATCACACTCCACCAAGATGGTGGACATTTCAGTAGATTTGCTCACTAACATTGTTGTGGAAACGCAATAAGCATGAAAACTAAATGCACACTTACCTGTCGTCCAATATAATCCGCTGCTTGCCTGTTGGTCTATATTAAAACTTGTATCCCATATTCAGGATTTAGTATGCAGTCCCAGAACCATTCTTTTTCTATTGTTTGTCTCTCGAAAAATGACAACAGTTCAAAGGCAAAATCCATATCCAAGACATTGCATGACTTGTCTTCATAGGGTACCAGCAACTCCTCCAACACTCTCTGGACTCCTCGTAATTTTGGATTGTCAATAAAAAAATCTTGTGCGATTTTTATTGGGTCAGACCAAGGGCATCACCAGACCCAGGGTTTCGAGGCTGTAGCCACAGGTATTTTAGTGTTCTCCAAGCTGACAAACACAGCGATGCAATCAACATTTGCAAAGCGAGCCAACAGTCCTTTGTGAATGTCGACTTCTGCATGGACTGTCTCCATTGTGCATTAGCAGGATAGAGCGTCCATATCCACTGCGTTGTTGAAGTTGAAACTAGTAGGCCGTTTAGAATTTGTCTCTAAAATCATAGAATTGTGTTCATTCAAGCAAGAGAAAAAGATCCATCCTGTTTTCCCGGACTCACCCACACTATAGCCTGTATCGGAAGAAGTACAGTGGGGAGAACAAGTATTTGATACACCGCCAATTTTGCAGGTTCTCCTACTTACAAAGCATGTAGAGGTCTGTAATTTTCATCATAGGTACAAAAATCCAGAATATCACATGGAAGAAGTTCAAGATGACGGTCAATCTCCCTCGGTCTGGGGCTCCATGCAAGATCTCACCTCGTGGGGTATCAATGATCATGAAAAAGGTGAGGGATCAGCCCACAACACATGGCAGGACCTGGTCAAAAACCTGAAGAGAGCTGGGACCACACTCTCAATTAAACAATTTAGTAACACACTACGCCAACATGGATTTAAATCCTGTAGCGCACGCAAGGTCACCCTGCTCAAGCCAGCACATGACAAGGCCCGTCTGAAGTTTGCCAATGACCATCTGGATGATCCAGAGGAGCAATGGGAGAAGGTCATGTGGTCTGATGAGAAAAAAGTAGAGCTTTATGGTCTAAATTTCACTTGCCGTGTTTGGAGGAAGAAGAAGGATGAGTAACTCCAAGAACACCATCCCGACTGTGAAGCATGGAGGTGGAAACAGAATTCTTTGGGGGAGGATGGATGGGGCCATGTATCTCGAGATCTTGGCCAACAACCTCCTTCCCAGAGTAAGAGTATTGAAGATGGGTCGCTTAAGGCCCTCTTAGACTCGAGGGCAGCAGGTAATTAATTGATAATCTTAGGCAGCTGCTGATGGATAGGCAGGTTGGTACTGGAGAACTGCTTCGGAATGTTCAGGTACAAACGAGGCCGACAGACATAGGTTCCTGGAATTCCAAAAAACCAAGGGTGGTGAGGCTGGTGGCAGAGAAAAATAGCACGAGGAGGCACAGGTCAAGAAAAAAACATGAAAATAACTGGGAGTGGTAAATCTACAATGAGCACGATAATTGACAATGACAATACACTGGGTGACTTAATAATCTGTCAGGAACTGTCTGCCAAACACTCCCTAAAATAGGGAGGAAGGCTACCAGCCCCAGGTGCATTGGAGGTGCAGGTGGAGGAGATCTGGTGCTGATTGCTGGTGCTCTGGGCTATGGGTGTAGGGATGCCTTCGTGGAGTGTGGGAACTCAGGAACTGAAGGGTAAGAACATGGAACACACAAAGACATGTTGACAATGTTGTGGCTCAACAATGATTTTATGGACATTTTTAAGACTAATAATAAAATATGTTTGCAATGCATACAGGCCTATTTATGAAATTGACTTCATTTGGTATCAGAACTAATATGTGGTAATTAGCCTAGGCTATTTCGTAATGTCATTAAAGCGTTTAAATTGGCAATCACTTTTGATAATTAAAGTATGGCAAACAATTTGGCTCTAAATGGCTAAGATCTATAAATGGGTAAGCATGGTGGTGTCCAGTAAGCGACCAACTATGGCAGCGATCCAACGTGTCCTTGTATTGAATCAAAGACGGCGCCGGCCGCGGAGCCGCTTAGTCCATGTCAATTGTTTTATTCGGCAGAAACCTGCGCTTGCCAGGCTTGTGCAAGCTCAGCTTGTCCAGCAAAACTTCAAGTCCCTCTGACGAGAAGCTTGGTGCCCTTTTTTACGTTGTTTCCCCACCATATTCTCTATCTAACTCTCTCTCTCTGTTCATTGTAGATAAGTTGATTTATTGTAAACATTAACCAATGGCAATCAATACCACATTAAACAGAAGTAACTGCAGCTGATTGCCAATCAATTCTGATTGTAAAGTACCTTACCATTGATATAAAAGTGTATTACATCATTTTTAGAAGTTGTTAAACCCCAGTCAAGAAGCGGTACAAGTGTCACAACAGGATGAGGAGGGTGGATGATTAGCGAGGGATTCCCTGTTCGTCTACCAGTCACAACATATCGTTTGAACACATTACTGACAATTTGATAATTGAATTAATAGTCTATATTTCACTGATAACTTGAACTATGCTAAAATAAATGTTACTGGAATAATTTGAGGAATGTTTCATTTACATAGAACGTGTTGTCCTTCTTAACGCCGTAATGCACCTTCGCGTGAAGTGAAAAATCGATTCCTGAGCAATCGATGCCAACTAATTCAGTACATTCACTTGGGACAGTGCCTTTGTAATGTCGAACTTAAGAGGCAGTGTGTTAAGAATCTTCCTAAGGGACACTTCGGGGAACACACTTAGGAACATAAACAACTTCGGTAAGATATATCTTTTTCAGTGTTCTTAGCGCGCTAAGAGTGAGCGTTATCGGGGAACCGGGCCCAGATCTTCTCACTGTCAGCATCACAAAGTCCAGCTTTTCGTTCCTCTGAGACTTGAGGCAGTCCAGCTGAAACAAGATGTGTCTAGGCCCTTTAATGCAGGCGTGCTCTACCTTCACAATGAAACAACATAGATAGTAAATGCCAATGATGAATTAGACAACTAATTGCAGATTATTTAAGTTATTTCTTTAAGTCTGTGCTTTGACACCCATGGCCCTATCTTACACCCAGCGCAATTGACTTTTTACACCAACGCATGTATGATTCCTATCTTATACCCAATGCATATGGGACTTTTCCCTCTACAGACGCGCGTCGGTAAATTAGGGAATGAACTTGCGTTCGTTGGCGGTTCAGCGAAAAGAAGAGGCCTGTTCCGGCGCAAACGTTCCCTGGTGCTATCTTGCAGTTACCGAAAACAATTCCGCCACTGACCAGGAAAAAAAAAACTGGTTAAAAGGCATTGGCGTGTTATTCAGATGCTATTTTAGGGGCGCATGTTTGGCCATAATGTAGCGTGTGCACAATGCGCATATATACACTTTGCTCCTCTCATTTACACAAATGCAGCCGTTCCCATCATTGCAATACATACTTAATTAGAAGGAAAAATATTACCTAACGAGGGAAATCATTGTGGTGTCTGGAGATGTGAAGAAATAGGCATACATCCAGTGTACACATTTACCCAAATTCTTCTGAATGAATTATTTGCACTGATATACATCAACCGCAAGGGAACCTATTCAATCAACATACAAGTAATTTGCGATTCTATTGGCCCAGAAAACTTGTTGTCTGACCAAGTAGGGCCATCAAGTTCAATAATCTGATGGTGCAGGGGTAGTTTACCAGCGTGCAGGTTACTCACCAACCAGACCAGTTTTCTCCCCATGTACAGCTCCAGCTTCCTCATTACTCCAGCATTCATACCAGTGTTAATATTTGTTGAGTCTCTTTCAATGGCCCACAAGGGTTTACCAAAACCCATCTCTTTTAGCCAGGCAAACAGATCCTTAGCAATCTGTTCAGCATGTGGCTCCTGCTTAGTTGCTTTTTCTAGGGTAAAGTGGAACAGATAGTTACTGCGTAACTAAAAGATGTGGAATGCTGCACAGGTCAGTCTCTAGTGCACCGTGTGCTGCCAAAAGGTCTAAGCAGACGCTTGCCGCAGGGAAACACTCATGTACCAACCTGGCGATCGGGTCTGGCTCTCGACTCAGAACCTGCCCATCCACCTTCCCTGATGACGCCTCGGCCCGCGTTATTGTGGGGCCATATGGTGAAGGATGTTGAAGGGTCCTCACATTTTTCCTCCAAAGATGCATTGCCAAGCTGTCCGATTCCTGTCACACTGATTGTCCAAAACGAAAGCATTTACTCAGCACATGCAGGGGAGGAATACACTCACCAACTATACATACCGTATTTCCTCAAATAAAAACCGGTAGTCAATTAAATGCCGGGCCTCTGATAGTGGCCGGGGGCGTGGTCAACACAAACAAATAAAAGCCAGGCTTAAATTAAGGCCAGTTAAAAAATTGTGTGGATAATCTCCTAAGTGCCTTTCATATAATGTGCATTCAAATTCAAAAGTACATTTGTAACAGCTTAATTTAACAGATTCAACAATATATTATTGTTTTTTTCCACACTTTGTTTTTCTGGATTATCGCACTCATGTAAAACATTATTGTCCTACCGGTATTTTAGTCAATGCGGCTGTATACAGGTATGTAGTTTGTATTAACGTACAGATGCCAATAGATGACAGTAGCTACATTGGGTGTACCACAGGTCTCATTTAGTGCTAGTGACGGACTTCTCAAAAACTTGTTGAAAACGAATTTGAGGAGCCTGGCACCCAAATCAAGATTTTATATAAAATTTAAAGAAAGAGTTTTAAAGTATGCAGAGGAAATCTCGGGTGAAAGAGCTGCAAGACATTTCGACATTGACCCCAGGACAATCCAATTCTGGAAGAAACAGAAGGATGAGCTGACAAGTAGCGGAGAAGAGCAGAGCATGGCTAGCTGGAGGTGGGAGGAAAAAAGTTAGCCTGGAGCTAGAATCGAAGCTGCCAGAGTGGATCTACATGCGGGACAATCACAACCGAGTATCAAGAAAAACGATACAATATAAAGCGTTGGAGATCTACAATTCTGTGAGTGATGGAGAAGATTTTTTTCTGGCTAGCAGGGGTTGGCTACAAAGATTTCTACAGCGCAATGGTTTCTCACTTCGACCTCGCACCACCATGGCCCAGAAAGACCCAAACCAACTAACTGAGTAACTTGTTTCATATGTTGTCTACATTAGCAAGGCTGTCAGTTCTATAAGATTTTAGAGAAGGACATCATTGCAATAGTGATGGATTTGGGTTAGATAAATCAGATTAACATGTCTACTTAACATGAAAACAGATACAAATTAATCACTTGCTGAGAACAGAGACAAGGCAGGGGGGTGTGCGTACCGTAGTGGGCTGCATTGCAGGACAGTCTACGTAATTATAGTCATGGGTTTGAGCCTGACTATGGGTTCTCTGACTTTCCCCGGACCTCCCGCAAATTGGCATAGTGCTCACTGGGATTTGGGTTAGATGAGTCATATTATCTATCCTGTCATGTTGCTTTCCAGCGACTCCCTATGTGCAGACCGGGTGCCTTTGAGTTCAATCACGGAAGTATAGTTGGTGAACGTAATCATCCTGTGCATGATCCGACTAAAGGCTTTTGTGTTGGGCTCACATTGCAAAAAAGAATCGGAGGGCAACATGTGGTTGGATGAACCATGTGCGTAACCTTCGCCATCCTACAGATGTGTGCAGGGAGTTGCAGAGCTGCTGACAAGGCAGGATTTGAGGGAATTGGGAGGGGAGAAAAATCCCCCCACCAAAAGTGCTGATCTACTGGGATTCTCTAGGGTTTACAGAAAATGAAAAGAGAAAATATTCAGTGAGTGGCAGTTCCCTTGGCGGAAATGCCTTGTTGATAGTCGAGGTCAGAGGAGAATGGCCAGACTGTAACTCAAACAACCATTTGTTACAACCAATATATGCAGAAAAGAATCTCTGAATGCACAAGACATTGTACCTTGAAGTAGATGAGCTACAGCAGGGTGAAAGATGTGCCGCTCTTTTTTTTTGTCCCTGGGGTTTGAATAACTTTAAAAATGAGAAAATTTCATAATAACGCTATAATTAACTTTATTGAACATTTAAAATTGAAACCAAAATTTGCAGGCATTATTGTGGGTGACTATGTAAACACTTGACCTTGGTTTGAAGATTTAAAACTATTTTCCATGTTAATTTAAATTTTTTATGATAATTTATGTTTATTGACATTTTATTGATGTCATACCATTTGACATGTATTCTAATCATACCTGACCATGACCTGAAAATGTTTTATTTTGACAAATTTTAGAGAGAGTTACTAACCTTGCCTTGTGGCAGTTGGGGTGTTCAGAGGTAATTCTGTTTGACATCACATCCTTTCACATGATCTTCTGGCTCAAAAGTTTCAAAATGGCTCCAAAAAGGGTGGTTACACCAGTAGACATACCAGACGTTTGACTTGGCAGACATGATTCCCCATGTTAATGGAAATATTCAGAACTGCCATGTTTCTCTATTATTATTTGGTATTAAAAAATACATGTTTTAGATTATGCCAATGTATTTCAGAGGCTGTTTATAACATCATTACACATTTTTTCAACAACTTATTTTCTTGGTGCTACATTTTTATGGTTAGACCATTTAGACAATTTTGCCCTTATTCTCTCAATATTATCTCAAAACTTAATAGAATCAGGCATTTCAAGAAAGGGGCCCAAAGAAAAAGATTGTTTAAAGTAAAATATAACTTTATTATGACATTTTCACATTTCTATAGTTGTTCAAACCTCAGGGACAGAAAAAATTAGCGGCATGTCTTTTACCCATTTGTACATTTAATTACAAGTAAGACAGTCCAAATAATTACATAATGAAGTGTAGGTGAATATATCTATGAGAATATGCGAAAGTCTATGGGCCATTGCGCCATTACTATGCCTTCACGCATTAATTTCCATATGCTTCATGAAACTTGTTCCAATCATTAGACCTCTAACAGTATCATTACACTATTAGTTCTAATCAATCTCTGCATGCTTCTGGCCCACAGTCAGCACAGAACTTTGGCAGACTGTAAAAGCAAGAACTGCAAACAAAACGATTGCACCTCACACAGCGTTCAGTGGTTTTGTTCCAACTGCATTTGCCAACCTGACTGTGTCTTCTTCCCTCGAATGAGAACATTTGTGCTGTTCAAATGTTCAATTGTTCCACAAAGAAAATGTATCAGTTTATAATATTTATTTATAAATGCAATCCAAATAATATTTATTTAGTTATTTTGTTAATGTAATATATCCTACATGTTGAATTTACATTAGTGATTCAAAATGTGTATGTAGATGCAGCAACATTTGCCACATTGTAATTTTAAACTTCTGACTCATGATAGCATTTTAAACAATGAATAATTAATTTCTATCTTCCCATCAACACAGGGCAAAGCTAAATATACCTAAATAATTTTACCTTATGACTGTTCAATCAATTTCATGTGTCAATTGCTTGTCATTCTTGGTAAAGATTGTGTGGTCAGTTGGTGTGACCGATAAATGTCAATTGGTGTAACCAAAGTTTCTCAGAAAAATCTGATATTGCGCAAAAAATGTACTATGAATATGATTTTAGCACTCTACTACACTGTAAAAATGAAATTTAAAATGATTTTAAACCAACTGACCCAAGAATAGAGAGAAAACATTCATGTCTACGGCATACTGACTTGCTCAGTACAACAAAAACCCATGCTATCTAAGTTAAGAATTTAAATATTTTAAATATACTTCAACATCATATTTCATAATAAATAACTTATTTTCATCAGTACACTTGCATAACTTCTAGGAGTGTGAATTATTTAATAATTGTTGTGCTTTTGTGGTTACATTATTTGACAATTTAATGGAACTGTGATTCTTTAGTTGGTTAAAAATGGTAGAAATGTCATATAAAATATTATGACACCAAAAGAAATATAAGGGTCAATGACGTGACACCTACATTTTCTGTCCGACTATATTTCTTTCAGTTAAAATAAGTTTTTAATGTACAGAAAAATACCATGTATATGTAGTACCTCTCCTATATATTTCCTCTCTTTCACATTTTAAAAACCATTATTATTTGTTTTTTTTTGTTTAAAGTGTCAAAATATCATGTGGTGCGACCGTCTGGCAATGACTTCTCTCTTGAAAACTTCTTTGAAATTACCCTAAATCTTCTCATATTATTATTTTTCCCTATTTAGCATGATTTCCAAAGTGTTTTGTAGCCCTGTACTAAATAACACAGCATTTGTATGTATATGTCCATTATAATATATGAACAAACTTTGTCCGATGATGTCAATTTTGTGTAATATCATGTGGTGCAACCATTAAGAAATGACCACTTTGGGACTTTGACGTTGAAATCCATTCAAAGACAGGAAGTTGAATCATATACTAGTTTTCCAAGGACCCATGGAGTGAGCAAGCAGGTTTGTAACTCTCTTACATACCGATAAAAAACAACCCTTTTAACAGCTCGTATGTAGTTGCCACATTTGGATATCATGTGGTATGACCTCAAAAAAACAATGAATATTAAATTATTTCTTAAAATATGTTTTTTATCATATTATGTTTTTTTTATATTTTTATCATATTTTTCATATTTGCATTTTGTGTTTAGCTAGCTTGTTTTGTTTAGGTGGCCAATTATGTGCCTGTACATTCTGACTGAATTTGAAAATATCATGTGGTGCAACCATACATTTTCCTTGATCGATACACGTCCTAGATTTGCAGTTTTTGGGCTTTATATTTTATCTCTACATAAAGGTTTATTATTTTAGTATTATTTGGAGTAGATTTATGTAGTCATTTTTTATATTTAATGAAGAACAGTTTGTTTAATCTATATATAATTCTTGCGAATTATGTTCACTTTGATAATTATGTACACCCCTCACATTTTTGTAAATACTTGATTATAACTTTTCATGTGACACACGGAATAAATGACACTTTGCCACAATGTAAAGTAGTAAGTCTACAGCTTGTATAACAGTGTACATTTGCTGTCCCCTCAAAATAACTCAACACACAGCCATTAAGGTCAAAACTGCTGGCAATAAAAGTGAGTACACCTGTAAGTGAAAATGTCCAAATTGGGCCCAATTAGCCATTTTCCCTCCCTGGTGTCATGTTACTGAGTAGTGTTACAAGATCTCAGGTGTGAATGGGGCGTAGGTGTGTTCAATTTTGTGTTAAGACTCTCACACTCCCTCAAACTGGTCACTGGAAGTTCAACATTGCACCACATGAAATTTTTTTTTGGTCTATATAAAGATGGCCTAGGCTATAAGAAGATTACCAAGACCCTGAAATTGAGCTGCAGCACAGTGGCCAAGACCCAGTGTTGCCACAGTTACAAAGTAATCTGATTACTGATTACTCCTTTAAAAAGTAACTAAGTTAGATTACAAGTTACTTTATTAGTTACAGTCAGCAGCTGCCGACAACACCCCCACCTCCTCAACATAAAAATTACAACCGGTTTCGCCAACAAAAAACTTGGTTTTTTGACAGTAACATCAACAATGTATCTCCTGACATTTTAAGTTGAATACATGCTTTTATTTAAAAAAATTGAAGACAGTCTTTCTTGACTTCACTTAACATAAACTAATATATATATATGTATATGTGTATATGTATATATGTATATATATATACACTATTATATATCGTATACTATTTATAATCTACTTTTATCTAATAAATTATTTTTTAAGTTTTTTGTTCAAAATAATAGTGCTAGTTTTAATTCACTGCAATAATCATTGTCAGGCAGAGCAATCTTTTCAAGAATTAACAGTTGTAGTAACTTGATAGGGAGGCCCTAGATGTGTGGAGTGATTATGGAAGCGATAGACTCAATAATAGTGAAGCTATTGAATTTATATCACAATAACAATATAAAATAAATAGGCAGAGCAATCTTTTCAAAATTTAGCAGTTGTAGTAAGTTGATAGGGAGGCCCTGTGTGGAGTGATTTTGGAAGCGATATACTCAATAACAGTGAAGCTATTGAAATGTATGTTTGTATCAACTTTCGATTTTGCACTTTGTATACGATGCCTAGACGTTCGGCTGAAGGCAGAACGCTCACATTGCTGCACTTCATTTATCCACATATTTCGATGGTTCTTTCGGATGAAAACCGTGTTGTAGCTTGTTGTCTACCTTACTAAGGTTAGATAGAGCTGCTTATTGTGTAATGAAAACCTTTCGCTTAGGATCTATTGAACCGCAAATCTGACAAACTATAATTTTAGCAACACATGAACATGGACACACTACCTATCTTTGCAATTAATTAACAATGATTATTATATTGAATTATTAGCGCTATTATTTTGAAAAGGAAAAACCGAGTTCGTGTTGCTGGCATTAGTGTTGCTAGGCAAACGGTTCTTGCCTAGCTAGCACTGGCTCCGACTGTCCTCATGCTGAAAACGTGACTTGTCGCATACGTAACTTCACTCCCGGAGACGAAAGAAGAAAGCAAAAATATATATTTCTTTATTAAGGAAAATGACAGTAACGCACAGGGACTTGGAAAAGTAACTTTAATCTGATTACTGGTTTGGAAATAGAAACGCGTTAGATTACTCGTTACTTAAAAAGTGGTCAGAGTAGCGCGTTACTAAGTAACGCATTACCGGCATCACTGCCAAGACCATACAGCGGTTTAACAGAACAGATTCCACTCAAAACAGGCCTTGTCCTGGTTGACCAAAACAAGTAGAGTGCACATGCCCAGCGTCATATCCAGAGGTTGACTTTGGGAAATAGATGTATGAGTGCTTCCAGCATTGCTGCAGAGGTTGAAGGGGTGGGGGGTCAGCCTGTCAGTGCTCAGACCATACGCCACACACTGCATCAAATTGGTCTGCATGACTGTCATCCCAGAAGAAAGCCTCTTCTAAAGATGATGAACAAGAAAGCCCACAAACAGTTTGCTGAAGACAAGCTGACTAAGTACATGGATAACTGGAACCATATCCTGTGGTCTAATGAGACAAAGTTAAACCTATTTGGTTCAGATGGTGTCAAGCGTGTATGGTGGCAAACAGGTGAGGAGTACAAAGAAGTTTGTCTTGCCTACAGTCAAGCATGGTGGTGGGAGTGTCATGGTCTGGGCCTGCATGAGTGATGCCGGCACTGGGGAGCTACAATTGATTGAGGGAACCATGGATGCAAACATGTACTGTGATATACTGAAGCAGAGCATGATCACCTCCCTTTGGAGACTGGGCCGCAGGGCCGCAGTATTCCAACATAACGACCCCAAACACACCTCCAAGATGACCACTGCCTTGATAAATAAGCTGAGGATAAAGGTAATACACTGGCCAAGCATATCCCCAGACCTAAACCCTATTGAGCATCTGTGGGGCATGCTCAAATTGAAGGTGGAGGAGTGCAAAAACTCTAACATTCACCATCATGTTTATCATCTCTAACATAGTCTTCATGGAGCAGTAGAAAACTCCAGTGGCAACCTGTGAAGCTCTGGTGAACTCCATGCCCAAGAGGGTTAAGGCAGTGCTGGAAAATAATGGTGGCCACACAAAGTATTGACACTTTGGGCCCAATTTGGACATTTTCACTTAGGGTTGTATTCACTTTTGTTTACATTGTTATACAAGCTGTACACTCAATACTTTACATTGTAGAAAACTGTAATTTCTTCAGTGTTGTCACATGAAAAGTTATATTTAAATATTTACAAAAAATGTGAGGGGTGTATTCACTTTTATATGAAACTATATTTATTAGGGCCCAAGCCGAAGGCGAAGGCCCTATTGTTTTTCTCAAGATTATTATTATTAGGGCCCAAGCCAACGGCGAAGGACCTATTGTTTTCCTAAAGATTATTATTAGGGCCCAAGCCAACGGCGAAGGCCCTATTGTTTTCCTAAAGATTATTATTAGGGCCCAAGCCAACGGCGAAGGCCCTATTGTTTTTCTAAAGATTATTATTAGGGCCCAAGCCAACGGCGAAGGCCCTATTGTTTTTCTAAAGATTATTATTATTATTATTAGGGCCCAAGCCAATGGCGAAGGCCCTATTGTTTTTTTAAAGATAATTATTATTATTAGGGCCCAAGCCGAAGGCAAAGGCCCTATTGTTTTTCTAAAGATTATTATTATTATTATTAGGGCCGAAGGCGAAGGCCCTATTGATTTTCTAAGGATTATTGGCCCGGTTCCCCGATAACGTTCACTCTTAGCCCGCTAAGGAGACTCAAAAAGATATATCTTACCGAAGTTGTTTATGTTCTTAAGTGTGTTCCCCGAAGTCTCCCTTAGGAAGCTTCTTATCACGCTGCCTCTTAAGTACGACGTTACAAAGGCGCTGTCCCAAGGGAAGGTGCTGAATGTGTTTTCATCGATTGCTCAGGAATCGATTTTTCACTTCACCACGAAGGTGCATACGGCGTTAAGAAAGACAACACGTTCCATGTAAATGAAACATTCCTCAAATTATTCCAGTAACATTTATTTTAGTATAGTTTAAGTTATCAGTAAAATATAGACTACTAATTCAATTATCAAATTGTCAGTAATGTGTTCACACAAGATGTTGTTACTGGTAGACAAACCGGGTATCCCTCGCTAACCATCCACTCTCCTCATCCCGTTGTCCCGCTTCTTGACGTGGGTTTAACGACTTCTAAAAATGATGTAATTCACTTTTCTTTTTTTTTGGTTTACAGTTCCTTATCTGATTTTGGTATGTGTTTGTCTATAGTTGCTGAGCAACAGTCACACCAGTGACCGTGTCTGTGTGTGTTTGTATGTGCATTTTCATTAAAAATACTTGATCATCAACAAAATTGTATGTCATTCTGTCATCCTTAATGAGTCAACAACTGATTCTCTATTGCCATTGGAAACCTACGCATAAAATCTTGCTCTATCTATGAGATACCTTATTTATCCACAAGGAAATTAAGCAAGTGTCAATCTAAGTGCACTGCACATTCATATATAAATGCTCCTTTGAAGAGGCTGCGTAAAGACATTAGTTCATAATGTACATTATCTGTGTGTTTGATGACGCGTAAGGCTACGCATAAGCTATGCATGAGGCAAATCACCAGAAAGGGAATCCTCTGACAACCATGTGACCTGCGTTCAATGCCTAATAAATTAATGAAGATGAATCAGCAATGTGACTTGTTAATTTGGGCATATGTCAACTTTTGACTGAGAAATTCTAAGGTGTAGGCTCCTTCACAAACCTTAACAGAAGCATGTCAATGATTGGCGTTGCATAGAGCACTTATGGACACAATGGCATGATAGAGTAAAGGTTTAAATGATTAGAATCACACACAGAACATTTAATGGATGCAAGGTTTGAAAATACCATTTATTTTTCAAAAGAATTAACATTCCATCATAATACGAATCAAAAGAAAAGTCCATTCAATCATGGATGATGGCCAATGATAGCTCAGCGAGTTATTCCAAAAAGAAAATATAAATCAATCAAAAACATTTGCAATCAAAAGCTGCCTTGACTAAATTCCGCCGCGTTAGCCTGGCAAGCGCAGGTCTGAGAAGGACCAGCAGCTCCATAATGACTTGTCTTGGTAGGCAACATTCTTTTAATATAGCCACGTCAGGCAAAATGTCAAAAGTTTTGCAGAATAAAACAATTGACATGGCCGCGGACTCGGAGTCGTCTTTGATTCAATACAAGGAAACGTTGGATCAATGCCATAGTTGGTCGCTTACTGGACACCACCATGCTTACCCATTTCTAGATCTTAGCCATTTAGAGCCAAATTGTTTGCCAGACTTTAATTATCAAAAGTGATTGCCAATTTAAATGCTTTAATGACATTACGAAATAGCCTAGGCTAATTACCACATATTAGTTCTTATACCAAATTAAATCAATTTCATAAATAGGCCTGTATCCATTGCGAACATATTTTATTATTAGTCTTAAAATGTCCATGAAATAATTGTTTAGCTACAACATTGTCAACATACCATAGTTTGACTTGTACTGCGCTGCACTGATTTCTAAAAACTGCTGCACAGTGGTGGCGACTAGCGGCTTGAGCTCAAACACCGCTAAGAGAGAGCTTACGAATGGTCCAGACCAACCTTACGAAAGTGTGACTTACAGAAGATATACTTAGCGTACGAACGTTTCGGGAACCGTGC